>JAJIBD010006387.1:0-89771 GCA_021461705.1 Cryptotis parvus | reverse complement strand
CTGTCCCTACAGCCCCTCCCCTACACTGTCCTACAGCCCCTCCTCTACACTGTCCCTACAGCCCCTCCTCTACACTGTCCCTACAGCCCCTCCTCTACACTGTCCCTGGCCCTCCTCTCTACACTGTCCCTACAGCGCCTCCCCTACACTGTCCCTACAGCCCCTCCTCTACACTGTCCCTACAGCCCCTCCCCTACACTGTCCCCACAGCCCCTCCTCTACACTGTCCCTAGCCCCTCCCTACACTGTCCCTACAGGCCCTCCTCTACACTGTCCCTACAGTCCCTCCTCTACACTGTCCCTACAGCCTCCCTACACTGTCCCTACAGCCCCTCCCCTACACTGTCCCTACAGCCCCTCCTCTACACTGTCCCTACAGCCCCTCCTCTACACTGTCCCTACAGCCCTCCTCTACACTGTCCCTACAGCCTCTCCCCTACACTGTCCCTACAGGCGCCTCCTACACTGTCCCTACAGCCCCTCCCTACACTGTCCCTACAGCCCCTCCCTACACTGTCCCCAAGCCCCTCCTCTACACTGTCCCTGGCCCCTCCCCTACACTGTCCCTGCAGCCCCCTCCCTGCTGGGCTTTCGTTGTCCAAGTCTCCTCTCTGGACCTGTTTCTTACCACCTGAGACTTTTCCCTCTGTCCTAAGCCTTCCCCCTTTGGGCTAGGGAGATAGTCCAGCCCCGCGAAAGACCTGTGTCCAGCGGCTACAGAGGGAGGTCCATGGGCTGGACTCACAGAGGCTTGGTGTGCAGGAGGCCAGCTGGGCTTGGTCAGCGGCTTGCGTAGTTCCCTGAGCACTGCACAGTGACTGAGCTGGGAGAAGCTCTGAGGACTGTCGGGTGTGGCCAAACACAAGCGAAATCCAGCACCTCCCGGAAACAGCGTCTCCTGTGTCTCCCAGCCCTTGGCTACAGGATTCTTCATCCCTGGAGCAAGGCCGCTAAAATAGGTGCTCGTGGGTGCTCATGCGGGCAGGGTCTCTTCCAGCCCAGCTGTTGATAGTTTGTCTTTTTTTGGATGGTTTTTGGGCCACACCTGGTGGTGCTTGGCGGGGGGCGGGGGTGTGATGCATGCATGGGTCATTACAGGTGCCTGCGATTGAACCCAGGTTGGCCATGTGCAAAGCAAGAGCCCTACCCACTGTACTATCACTCCAGATCCCATGAGTATTTATAGTGTGTGTGTGTGTGTGTGTGTCTGTGTATAAAATATATATAGTTTTGTTTTTGTGGTTTGTTTGGATCAAACCCTGTGGTTCTCAGGACTTCTTCCTGGTTCTGCACTCAGAAAATGACTCGTGGCAGGCTCAGGGGATCTTACGGGATGCCAGGGACTGAACTGTATCCAAGGCAAGCACCCAACCTTCTATACTACTGGTTTGGCCCCTGTTCTCTTTTTTTCCCTTTTGAGTTTGTTTCCTTTTTGTTTTGGGCCTTGCTTGCAGTGTTTGGTGGCTCCTGGTGGTGCTTTAAAGACCTTAGGGCTGGGAGCAGACTTGGGCTGCTGCATTCAAACGACGTGCCGTAGCCCCAGAGCCGTTTTCCTGGCTCTCTTAAGACTGTTATGTGCGGTTTTACCCGTCGGTTCTTGATCCATTTGTGTTGAAGCTGTCAGGTGTGAGGGTCAATAAGGTGCCTTGAGTTCTGGCTGGGGTGGGAGTCCCAGTGTCTGGTGCATGTGTCGTCACGGTGAGCTTGTAGCGCCCCAGCTGCAGTCTGTGTTCTTGGGCTCAAGTAGCACCTGAGAGCCGTTGCCAGCGAGGCCGGCCGTGGGGAGGACAGGGAGAGACAGGCTGCCTGGCTGTGGGCATGGGCACAGCCACGTGCCACCAGCCCCCGACCTGCACGTGCTGTCTTCTGGTGCGACGTGCTGCACACATTCCACACGAGATGGACCCAGGAAGGGGCAGAAGTCGCCCACCAAGAGAGATGGGCTGGAGGGTCCCTGAGCAAGAGGTCGCACTCAGGCCACCCCAGCGTCTGCCTGGACCGCGATGCGCTTCTCTTGCAGGGAGCAGAGCTTATACTGGCTCGCGATCCAGCAGCTTCCCACGGACCCCATCGAGGAGCAGTTCCCCGTCCTGAATGTGACCCGCTACTACAATGCCAACGGGGACGTGGTAGAGGAGGAGGAAAGTTCCTGCACTTACTATGAGTGCCACTACCCGCCCTGCACCGTGATGGAGAAGCAGGTATGCCTGCTACTGAGCTCGTGCTCTGCCTCCTAGTCCGAACTTACGTTGGCCTCTGATGGTGGCTGTGGTGTCTTGTGTTCCTGCAGCTCCGGGAGTTCAACATCTGCGGGCGCTGCCAGGTGGCTAGGTACTGCGGCTCCCAGTGCCAGCAGAAGGACTGGCCTGCCCACAAGAGGCATTGCGGAGAGGAAGCGCCCGTGTCTGCAGGAGGCGGAGCCCGAGCGATGACCAGAGCATCCCCATACGTCACGCCCCTGCCGTGGCTCCCATCACCTCAGGCACCCCGTGGGCACCAGGTGGCGAGGCTGGCCATGCCCAAGAAGTCCGTAGCGTGCCCGAGCAGCTCTTGGCTCTCGTGGGGGACAGCGTCCCCCAGGACTCCTGCAGCAGAGACAGTGGGCAGGCTCCTGCCGGGCGCTCCTCGTTATTTATATGTTAATATGTTTGTAAACTCATGTACAGTTTTTTTTTGGGGAGGCGGAGGGAGGGTTAGAAATCACAATAGAATCATTTGCCGTAGTCCTCAAATGGTATCCGGTTGCCCCGCATCTGCAGGCAGCAGGTGGGCAGAGACCCCCCTCTGGGCTCAGCCAGGTGCGTGGTGGGAGTGCAGAGGGGACCAGCCACAGGCCTGCACCCGGGGCGTCTGAGTAGGGTGGGGTTGCCAGCAGGGGCTCTGCTGGTGCGGGTGGGGCAGTCCTGTCCACCTCTGGGCGGCTGTCAGCTGGCCTCTTGGTCCTCGGCGGCCCCAGCCCTTGGGCCTGCTCCCAATGGGCCCCACCCACCTACAGAATCATCCGTACACTGGCCTTGCCCTGGCCCGTGTCCTTGTGCTGCCCGCAGACCCTTGCTGACCATGTCATTGCCCCGTCACCCCTCCCAGGTCTGCTCCTGCGTCTAGTTGAGCCTCGACTTCATTTGGTGGGCTGGGGGCTTTGTAGGCTTCTGGGCTAGGGGTTGGGTCCACTCAGGTGTTCTGCTCCTGAACGAGGCGCTGGGACAGTGCGTCTCCTACGTCCATGAGAAGTGGGGGGGTGGGGACCCCCGGGCTGCACCCATCCCTTTTCCAGCACAAGCACTTCGTGGTTCGTGTCCCAGGTGGGTCGGGAGGTCCCTGCTTGCTGTGGGGCAGCTCTGAGCAGCTACTGGGCCCTTAGGCTGTGGGTGACCTGAGCCCAATGTGGAGGTACAGCCCTGTGTTTTCCTGACACTCCAGCACGTGGCCTTGCACAGGTTCATCAAGCAGCTAATGTGCGCCAGGGAGGCGGGTTTTGGGTCCGTACTGCGTGATCCTGAACACTGGCAGGAGCCGCCTTAAAACAATGCCCATGTTGGGGCCAGAGCGATAAACCAGTGTGTAGGGTGTGTTCGCCTTGCACGCTGCCGGCCTGTGCCTGCCAGTGCTCTATCCCGGGATCTCATATGTCCCCTGAGCATCGCCAGGAGTAACTCCGGAGTGCAGAGCTAGGAGAAACCCCTGAGCATCACCGGGTGTGACCCAGAAAAAAAAAAAAAACAATGTCTGTGTGGCTGGCTGGACAGTTCTGGCATCTTTTTTGGGGGGCCATACCCAGAGGTATGGCCCCCAAAAAGAGACATGGGGAAGAGCTGCTACTGGCTCTCACTGTGCCCAGCCGCTCATGAGGTGCCCAGGAGGGATGGCAGGTTCTAGCCCTGGCCCGCCACCCCAGCAGAGCCTCACAACAAGCCAGACGACCCCCCCACTCCATGAACTCCACCCAGCAGACCAGCCTATCACAGCCTGGTTCATCAATAAATGCTGGATTTAGAGATGACTGCAAGAGTATGCTACCTGCACGGCAGAGCCTGGCAAGCTACCTGTGTGCGTATTTGATATGCCAAATACCAGTAACAATTATAGACCTCATTCCCATGACCTGATGGAATGGTTTGAGGCTCTTTATGTTCCTGGAGCAAGCAGGTGGCCTTGGGCTCTACTTGCATGAGACAAGACATATGGAGATGTTACTGGTGCCCGCCCGAGCAAATCGATGATGAACGGGAAGACAGTGACAGACAGTGATACCCAGAGATCCTCAGGGCTTAGTTCTGGCTCTGTGCCTAGGGATCATTCCAGGTGGAGCTCAGGCCCACATGGGATGGTGGGCATCAAGCCCGGGCCAGCTGTGTGCAAGGCAAGTGCCTTGCCGCGATAGTCCCAGCCTCTCAAGGGGCCCTTAGGTCGTTCTGGCAGTGCTTGGGGACTCCTCCGGGCTCTAACCGTAGGGTAGCCTGAGGTGCCGCGTGAGGCCGTATTGTTGGACACGCCGTATGGCTTGAACCGTCTTATTGCACGTCTCCCTCCCCTTGTCAGAAGGGAGATTCCAGCCCAGTTTCCTGCAACTCCCAGTCAGGGCCACGAGCCACACAGCAGGTTTGCTTTGCTCTGGAGACCAGAAGCTGGTGTGCCTGTGCAGGCTCTGGAGACGTGTGGCGCGGACGTGTGCCTCACGCAGCAGCCCCCAAAGGCCATGTCCATGGCACTGGCTGAGCGGTCAGGATGCTACCCCAAACTTCAGACTCCCAACCTGCCCTGTGGGGTAGAATTGGTGAAGGTGGAGCGGTGATCTAGTTTTGTCCTTGTCGAGCAGTGTCCAGGCGTTACTCCTGTGTCGGGTCACTGCTGTTGTGGCTGCAGAGACCCCAGTGGGGTGAAAGGAGTCTGACATGCCGTCACTGACCTTCTCCAGAGTCCCTACCAGCTGGGCTGTCCCTGGCCCTGTTGACGGCTTTTGGGGGCAGGGCTCTGCACCTGTTGAGGGCAACTTCCCCTCGTGTCATTTTCCCCCTATTTTGAAGGCTGAGAAACAGACTGGACAGCCAGCGTGGGCACAGCGTGAGGCAGGGAGTCGCTACACCCCAGATGGCAGGGGAGGTGGCGGGGTGGGCCGGCCCTGCCCTCCGCACAGAGGCGGCGCTCGCGTCCCCCGCCCGCCCGCCAGCAGGGGGCGCCGCGGCCCCAGGCCCAGCGGCCGGAAGTGGCGGCGGGAAAGGAAGCGCGGCGGGAAGGCGAGTGGCCGCTCCCGCTCCGCTCGGGCGCCAAGCTGGCCGCGCAAGTGTGCAGCCATGAGACCCTGGTCAGGGCGTCCTCCTGGTGCTCGCCGGAGGCTCGGGCGCGCCGAGCTGCTGCAGGCGGTGGACACGGAGTTCACCGCGGACTCCGGTCGAGTGGTGTCCACTCGAGGGCCACCGGCGCCTGCTGGCCTGCGGCACCTACCAGCTGCGGGAGCCGACGGGCGCCCAGGCCGGGTGCGCGCGCCCTCGGGTGTCGGGGTCCTTGCGGGGGGGCGCGGAGGGGCCCTCGGTAGCCAGACGCCCCGGCAGCACGTGGCCGGTGACCGGACGCCGCTGGCCGGAGGGGCGGCCATTGAGTCAGGGCTGCGCTGCCCGCTGCCCGCCGCCTCTCCTGACTCCCGCGCCCCTTTGCAGAAGGACCTGGACGCGGACAGGCCCCAGGAGCGCTTGGGCCGCCTCTACCTGTACCGTGTCCAGGAGGACAGGCCGGACAGTCCGCTGCAGGAAGTGTACCGGAGGGGACACCAAGGCCGTCCCTGGACATGAAATGGTGCGCAGAGACTCGGGGCCGGGGTGGAGAGGCAGTGCAGGGGTGAGGCGCAGCCCCGGGGCGGTGCAGGGGTGAGGCGCAGCCCCGGGGCGGTGCAGGGGTGAGGCGCAGCCCAGGGTGGTGCAGGGATGAGGCGCAGCCCCGGGGCGGTGCAGGGGTGAGGCGCAGCCCCGGGGCCGTGCAGGGGTGAGGCACAGCCCCGGGGCCGTGCAGGGGTGAGGTGGCCGTGCAGGGGTGAGGCGCAGCCCCCGGCGTTGCAGGGGTGAGGCGCAGCCCCGGGGCGGTGCAGGGGGGGAGGCGCCCTCGTATGTGGCTGACCCAGGCTTAAATCCCGAGTCGCACCATGGGCACTGCCTGTGATCCCAAGTCACGCAGACCCCCGCGCCCCCCACAAAATCAGTCTCTGCTCAGCCCTGGCTGCTGCTCCCGTGTGGGAACCTTCTCGGGTCCCTCCAGCTTTCTGCGCTTTGGTCTCTCTTGACTTTGACTGGCACCAACTTGGTTCCTTAGGGGTGCCACCGCCCAGTAGCTGGTCGACCCACCTAGGCTTGGCAGATGCCAGTGGATCTGTGCAGCTGTTCTGTGTGATGGAGTCTGAGGTCAGTGCCTGGGGCCAGGCCTTGGTGGGGACCTGGTGGGCAGCTGGACTGTGCCGGCACACACGTTCCTAGCTCTGCCCAGCCAGCACTTTGCTCAGAGCTCAGGGGTCTCTTGGAGGTACTGGGGATTCAGCTGGGGTGGGCCTTGTGCACGGCCAGCAACATCCCCTGTGCTGTGGCCCTCCATGGTGCAAGAACTTTGTTAGAAAATGTCAGTCACTTCTGTCTGCCTGTGGTGCTCGGCTCCGGCTGGCCCCGAGGCTTGACGTGAGTCTCACGCCGCCTCTTCCCAGATGAGGCGTGGGGGCCGATGGCGTGCTGCCCCGGGAACGTGGCGTCTGCCCAGGCCTGAGGGAGTGTTTATCAACAGGGCTGCTGTCCCGTGAGCCCGTCGGCTGTGGGCCAGACAGAGGGGCTGCTCACCTGGGCTGGGCTGGTGCAGGGGTGAGGCCAGAGCCCCCGAGCTGTGTGCAGCGGGAAGGGGGGGTGAGCAAGCCTCTGAGCTGGGTCTGAGGCAGGAACGGGAGACCTGCTGATGCCACGGACGCACCAGGGCACAGCCTGGGAACAGGGCCCAGCGTGGCTGTATTTCCTGGACACGGGCCACTGGAGGCGAGGACATGGCCTGCAAGGGCCACAGCACACATGCAGTGTCTCTTCAGCAGAACGCGGACATGCTGCAGCCACTGGCCTGCTTTTCCGTGGAGGAGCCGCCAGACTCTGGCCACGTCCCTGGATTGGTCCACTGGGAAAAGGGCGAGGTGAGGCGGGGGCGCGGCGGCCTCCGGGGCGTCAAACGTCTGAGGCAGGAGCGGGAAGGAGTGGGCAGGTGCGGGGGGCGGAGAGCTCAGCTGCATGTGCCCACCCGGCTCTCTCCACAGCGGTTCTGGCCGGCCTCGAGTATTGTCAGCAGCGACTCCAAGGGGCGCCTGCACCTGCTGCAGGTGGGGCCAGCGGGGTCAGAGCTGGCGGCGGCCTCCTGGCAGGGCCATCGCCGAGGCCTGGGTTGCTGCTTTCAACTACTGGCAGACAGACGTGGTGTACTCAGGTGGGTGCCTCCCTGTGCTCATCGCCGCACCCTGGGCAGTGGTACCTGCTGCTGGGGTGTCCTGAGGTGAGCACATCTGGTCTGCAGGGGGCTGTGCTGGGCTTTTCCATCAGTTGCTGGGCAGGGCCAGGCAGCCAGACCAATAGGCCACTGGGGGCCCGCGTGTCCGGGGCTTAAGCCTGAGGCTGGCAGACAGAGCTCCGGCACAAGCTTCACTGGTTTCTCAGGACCCCCAGCCCCTTTGTCCTGGCCAGGTGCCTCTGGAACTCACCGTTGTGCCCTTCACCATTTTTTTCCATTTTGGTTCACGCCGGTGATGCTCAGGGGCTATTCCTGGCTCTGCACTCAGGAATTACTCCTGTCGGTGCTCGGGGGCCCCTGTAGGATGCGGGGATCCCTCCCGGCTGTGCTGTTGATCGGCCCTGTGTCCTTCACCATTGCCACAGTGGACTAGCTCTGGAGTATGGCTAGTGACAAGGCTCATTTCCTGCGCCGCACGGGACCTGGGTGATCCCTGACTCAGACATATGCGTTTCTACGTGGGGCAGTATGTTTCCTTGGAGGAGCAGCAGACGCTGGCCACATCCCTGAGCTGCTCCACTGGGAAGGGTCAGATCCTTTTTACTTTTTTGGGTCATGCTTGGCGGTGCGCAGGGTTACTCATGGTAGTGCTCAGGGGGACCATATGGGATGCTGGGATCAAACCCGGGTTGGCCGCGTACAAGGCAGATGCCCTCCTGGCTGTACTATCGCCTGCCCCTGGGTCCAGACCCCTAAGGCTTCACGTTCTTTTCCGCACGCTAGCAGTTTCCGTTCAGGGTCCTGGCGACAGGGACCATCGGCTGGTAAACAGGCGTTTTTCACGCTGTGCCTGGTCGAGTCTCCTGGCTGTCCCTGTCCGATGCTGTGTGCTGAGGCCGCTCTCCCCCTTTTTCTCTACCTGGGCCGTCCTGGGTCTTTCTCTTTCAGCCCGACACAGCACACAGGTGACTGTCACCGTGCTCTTGTGCCTTCTGCCCACCTGAGCCCCCTTGGAGAACTCGGCCCTTCCCTTCCTGGAAGGTGCCCTTCTCAGGCCAAGTCTGTCTCTCCACAGGTGGGGACGATGGTCTTCTGAAAGGCTGGGATACCAGGATGCAAGCTGCCGAGCTGTTCAGCAGTAGGAGGTACAAGGGGGCCCGTGTGCACCGGGGCGCCGCAGCCCACCCTGCTTTGCACTCGCCCTTTCCTTGTTCCTCCAGGCACTCGGCGGCGTGTGCAGCATTCAGAGCAACCCCCATCGCGAGCACATCCTGGCCACGGGCAGGTGAGGCGCAGGTCGGATCCCAGAAGCCCTTTGGCTACTTCTGCCTTTCCTGCCGGTGGTCACTGGGGGGCTGGGAGGGGGCTTCCTTGGGGGCTGGTTCTCCGCAGGGGAGCCCCTTCCACCCAGACTCTGACTTCAGCTACGACGAGAGCGTGCTGCTGTGGGACACCGGAACATGGGGCAGCCCCTGGTGGACGTGCCCATGCGGGCGGCGTCTGGAGACTGAAGTGGCACCCCGTCCACCACCACCTGCTGCTGGCAGCCTGCATGCCCGGCGGGTTTCAGGTCCTCGACTGTCGGGAGGCCCGGGTGAGTGGGGCGTGGGCGCCGCCGCGTCCCGGCCCTCCACGTCATACCAGGGCACTCCTGGGCCTCCCTGCCAGCTGCGCATGCCAGCGCTCCTCCTCATGGCTGTCCACTAGAACCCTGCTCTTCTCGCCCTTGGGCCACCCCGGAACCTCACCACCTCCCACTTTCACAGCCTCCTCGAGCCCTTGGCATGTTCTTCCTGTTGCCATCCTCACCCTGGACAGGGCCGGCAGCATTGGTTCCACCGAGCCTCTGAATGTGGGGAGAGCCACCGGGGCGGCCTGCCCGCTGGGCGCTCATTCTGCATGCTCATTCACAACTTGGGTTGCCATGTAACAGGGTCTTTCTATTTGTTTGTTTGTTTGTTTAGCTTTTTGGGTCACACCCGGCAATGCTCAGGGGTTACTCCTGGCTCTGCACTCAGGAGTTATTCCTGGTGGTGCTCGGGGACCATATGGGATGCCGGAGATCGAACCCGGGTTGGGCGTGTGCAAGGCAAACACCTTACCCGCTGTGCTGTCTCTCTGGCCCCACCAGGGTCTTTCTAACATTTTTGTTTGGGGCCACTCCTGGCTGTGCACTCAGGAACTACTCTTGGCGGGCTTAGGGAACCGTATGTGATTCTGGGGATCGACTCAGGCGGCTGCATACAAGGCCAGCACCCTCCCCGCTGTCTGTCTCTCCAGCATCTGGTGGTGCTCAAGCACCGTGTGGTGCCAGGGATTGAACCCAGGCCTCTCACGCAGAGCTTGCATGCGCTTTAGTGTGCTTGGTGCTCATCAGGACAGGACCTCAGAGTAGTGTTGTTTCTCTGTGTGTTTTGGAGCCAGACCTGGCAGTGCTCAGGGCTTACTCATGATTCTGCACGTAGGGACCACCCTGGTGGGTTCAGGGGATCTTATGGGGTGCCGGGATTGGACCTGAGTTGGCAGTGTGAAAGGGAAGTGCCCCAGCTCTGCTGCTCCTTGTTTTCTTAACACGTGGAGTTTTCTCTACACGTTCAGTTTGCTTCTCATGTTCATCCTCCCACCTTAAGCGGGCAGGAAGTGCCCACACCTGGTTTTGGGCCGCCCAGGGTGCAGCTGCAGTGGGCTGCAGGCTGAGCACTTTCAGTCTCCTCCTGGCTCTGCGCTCAGGAATTACTCCTGGCGGTGGTCAGGGGCGTATGGGAGGCCGGGTTTGCTGTGTTCCCGCTGGGCTATCGCTCCGGCCCCGAGAGAACTTTCTTTGGGCTGCTGCTCACTGGGGGCCGCACCACTCCTGCCCTGCTGGGGGCACTGGAGGGGCGGTGCCCGGCCTCAGCCTAGCTCTGGCAGCGTAGCACTGACAGCTGCTGGGCTCTCCTGGTGGGTGGCCGCTGCTCTGCGGGGTGGGCGTCCAAGAAGTGCTCAGAGGCCACCCTGAGCTTGCGGTTTGGGGGGCCACCCCTGGGGGGTGGGGAGCCTGTGGTGTCAGAGGTTTGGGGTCTCGCGCTTGCCAGGCGTGTGCTGTCTCCCTGACGCTCTCTCCAGCGACCTCTACAGGAAGCTGAGTGTGTGGCGGGGGGGTCTGTGCTGCGCAGGAGGCAGCATGGTGCCTTTTGCTGTTCGGCTCTGCTCTTAGACTGCCCTGGCACAGGCAGCGTCCGTGGGCTTGGGCCGGGGTAAGCAGGTTTCTGCTAGGCTCCAGGAACACATTCCCTTACTTCCCTTCCAGGGCCTGTGTAGTAACTCGCTACCTCTTTAGACTAATATTCAACCCTGGCAGTGCTTGGAGGACCAGATGTGGTGACCGGGATCAAACCTGGGCCAGCTATGTGCAAGGCAAGCACCATGCTCCCTGTCCCCACTGTTTTCTTTTGTTCTTGCCTGTACCTGGCAGTGTTTGGTGCTTACTCCTGACTGTGCCTGGGTATCACTCCTGGGACGCTCAGGACCATATGGGGTGCTGGGGATCAACTGGATTAGCCAGTGCAAGGCAAGAGCTTCCTTGCTGAGCTCTTCAACCCCGCACCTTGTGTTTCTTAAAAAATCGACCTTTCGCATAAACACAGCTTAGGGACTGGAGAGATGGCACCAAGGTTCCGGGTCTTGCCTTGCATGTGCTTGATCCTGGATAGACTCCTTGGCATGCCAGAGCAGTTGAGGTGTGGCAGCCCTTCCGCAAGAGCCCAGTGGTCGGGGCTCCTTAGGACTTAGGTTGGGCCCATGGACTCACACACCTGGACCTACATCCCAGCCTCAGACCACCTCAGCTCTGTTTTTTCTTCTCTTTGGGTCACACCCAGCAATGCTCAGGGGTTACTCCTGGCTCTTTGCTCAGGTATTATTCCTGGCCGTGCTCGGTGACCATCTGGAATGCTAGGGATCAAACCCAGGTCGGCCACACACGCAAAGGCAAACGCCCCCCCCCCCCCCGCTGTGCCGTCGCTCCTCACTTCAGCTTTATATCTCCTGTCAGAACTTCCCTGGCAGGGCATTTCCTTCACTGCGGCCAACCCAAGTTCGATCCCCGGCATCCCGTATGTTCTCCCAAGCACTGCTAGGAGTAATTACTGAGTACAGAGCCAGGAGTAACTCCTGAGCATTGCTGGGTGTGACCCAAAAAGAAAAAAATCTTCTCTGGCAGACTCAGCCACACCTGTCCACAGAAGCTTCGAGGGCTGAACAGCTTTTGTGTCCCCCTCACTGCAGGGCCCCAGAGACCCGCTGTGCTATTGCTCGGGCCCAGCCTCTGTCCTTTGCTTTGGGTCTTAGTCCCTTGGCGGCATGCTGGGCCTCATTCTGCCTCAGGAGACATTCCTGGCTTCAAAGTCAGCTGCTGTAGGAAGCCAGTCTCTCCAGCCGCTTTCAGCTCGGGTGGGTGGTAATGCTAGGCGACACTGGGCTCAGCGGGGACCATGCGTAGCCCTGAGGAAATGAATGGGTCACACACCCCAGAAGGCAAGCTCCTTCCCTCCCTCGTCCTGTCCTTACACAATGGTGTCACACCCGCTGCACTGTCTGACCCTGCTTTTCACTCGCTGAGCTGCTGGTGGGGGTGGGGGGGGGCTTCTTCCACCATGCTTCTAGCCAGGCTGACCGTTAGGAGTGTATTCTTGGCAAGGTGGTGGTCTGTCCTGAGATGCCTCTGTAATGGGCTGAGCACCTGTGATGGCCCCTGGCCAGATGTGGCCCGTCCTTCCTTGTCATCCAGACAGACATTTGCTGGGGCCGGAGCGACAGTCCAGCAGGGAGGGCGTTTGCCTTGCATCGCGGCCGACCCGGGCTCAATACCCGGCATCCACATGGTCCCCCGAGCACCGCCAGGAGTAACCCCTGAGCATTGCCGGGTGTGACCCAAAAAGCAAGAGGCGTTTGCTGACAAAGGAGCAGCTGCTCTGGGGAGGCCCCAGGTGACGTCTCCCTGTCCTGCCCCATTGCAGAGGGAGAGAAACACGTGCTGACCTGCCTGTCCCAGGGGCTGCCCAACTTCGCTGGTGTATGGGGCCGATTGGTCCTGGCTCCACGTCCACCACCCGCCCCAGCTCAAGACTGGCCTGGTGGGCACCTCGGTCCGCAGCACGAGGACCGGACCATCTGTGCTCCTGAGCACGGCGCCCAGTAGCTTGTCAGCGACCAGCAAGACCGATGTCTCAGAGGGTTCCACCAAAACCCAGGATGGACTGTCAGCAGCAGAGGCCAGGCTCTGTGACAGTGACCACTCCCTGGATGCGGTGAGCTTCGGCAGCACCCTCCTGGCCACTTGCTCCTTTTATGATCATGTTCTTCACTTCTGGAAGTGTGACAGTGGTGCTTAGGCCCCAGGTGCTGAAAAGGACCAAGGGTGTGGACACAAACCGCGTGTAAACTGTTGCGTCTAATAAACCTTAGAGCCCTACAAAAGGGCATCTCCAGGAGTAACCCCTCAGCATTGCCGGGTGTCACCCAAAGAGAAAAACAAAACACGAAAAGGGCGTCTCTGGCAGGAAGTTGCTGGCTGCTGCAGGTGCTGTCTCACCTGTGGCCACTCTTACGCCTGGCTCTGTGCTTGAGTCAGATGCCAACGAGCTGTGTGCAGAGCATGCCCTTTAACCATCTCACAAGGAAGCCATGAAGCATGCTGCACTGGGCACTGCTTAGGAAAACCAAGCGCAAGGCACTAAAGGGCAACAGTACAGCAGGGAGGGCATTTGCCTTGCAAGTGGTCAGCTAGGGTTTGATCTCAGGCAGCCCCCAAGCACTGCCATGAGTGATTCCACAGTGAGAGCTGGGAGTGTGACCCAAAAGTGAAAAAATAAGATGCCTCGGCCATTTACCTTTCCAGCATGCTGGGGGCTCGGGCCCATGGAACAGGGTAAGTCCGTAAACATTCCTCAGGGCAGGGATTAGTGCCTGATGGGAGGGGCAGCGGTGGCATGTGGTGATCTGTCGTGGCTGTATATCTGACCACGACACATGGAATGTATCCCGTTAGCTGGTGTAAATATTCTCTCATGCTGCCACAATCACCTGGGACTAGATCTTACCAGTATTTTTTACCTGGCTAGGCTGGATCTTAGATCAGAGAGAAATGCTGTTTGCCTCCGAGTAAGCAAGCGTGGATCTTGGTTAAAGACAAGGACTTTGTGAGCTTGGAGAAATCGATCCCTGTCTGCAGAATATCCATGGCGGAGACACGTGCCCGCCCCCACTCTGCATGGGGCCTGCAGGGGAAACTTCCAGGGCAGACCTGGGCTGGGGCAGTATCAACATTGCAGTGGGATTAGGTGGGGTCCTGGGAGAAGCGCCCGGGGACTGACCCTCACTGCTATGGGCCGACGTGGGCCATGTAAAAGCAGCGGCCCGCTCTCTGCCCTGTTGGGCCTCAGCAAGTGGTAGCGGCCATCTGGGCCTAATTCTAAACCTACAGGTGACCAGGGCCCAGCTAGGAACCTAGGGTCTGGGGTCTTCCTACCGAGTGGTGTACCGGAACACGTGCGAGTCCTTCTCGCGCCGGCCACTCCCCGGGAATGAAGGGGCTCCCTGCCCCTGCCCCTGCCCCTGCCCGGCCGGGGACCCCGCGTCCTCCGGCGGCTCGGCAGCATTTCCAGCGGGCGCAGGTGGCAGCGCTGGCCCGTGCACGCCCCGGCCCCCTCCCCCGCAGCAGGGACTGGCACGGCGGGCGGTGGTCTCGGGGTCAGCGTTTATTCGCGGCGGGCGGTGGTCTCGGGGTCAGCGTTTACTCGCGGCGGGCGGTGGTCTCGGGGTCAGCGTTACTCGCGGCGGGCGGTGGTCTCGGGGTCAGCGTTACTCGCGGCGGGCGGTGGTCTCGGGGTCAGCGTTACTCGCGGCGGGCGGTGGTCCCAGGGTCAGCGCGGGAAGTTCTTGGGGTACAGCTGGAAGAGCCGGCCCTCCTGCGCGGGCGCGAAGCCGTACTTGTCCAGGCGCGCGGGGTCCAGCGTGCCGGCGCCGAAGTCCTTCGCGATGGCCGGCGCCGCCGTGTCGCGGAAGAGGCGCTCGGCCGTCAGGGGCTGGTCGTCGCCGGCCGGCGCGCGGTAGTTGACGTAGGGCTTGAGCTTGAAGCCGGCCAGCTCGGGAACGACCAGCTCGGGCACCATGGCGGGGACCTGCACGAACGCGCCGTCGCGGCCGCGCACGCCCGTGGCCTTAGCGCCGCGGCCCTTGTAATGCGTGCGCGGACCCCGCTTGCTAGTCCACCTGCTCATGCGGTCGGCGCCCCTGGCACGACCCGCGCGGCCGCGCCCAGGAAGCCCATGACCGCGCACCACCAGGCCGGCCGCCGCACGCCACCAGCCACGGCCGCCGCTGCGCCTCCGGCCGGCCTCAGCAAACGCCGCTCCGATTGGCCGCGGTGCCCCAATCAGCAGCCTTGGCCCCGCGGGGAGGCGGGATTCGAGGCTGCTGGCCAATGGGCAGCTAAGTGGCTGTGAGCGGAAGTTAGGGTTGCTGCTCCTGTGGGAGGTCACGTCCGGGACGTATTGCGCAGCCTCACGTCGGGACGGGGTGACGAGGGCGGGGGCTCAACGTCGGGGAGCGCAGATGCCGGGCGGGGCGGGGCGTTAGGGCGCAGGCGTCAGACAGGGAGGCGGGGCTTCGGGAGAGCGGTCACCGGGGGGCGGGGCGTCGGGAGCGCAGACGTCGGGCGGGGCGTCGGGAGCGCGGACGTCGGGCGGGGCGGGGCGGGGCGTCGCGTCGGGAGCGCGGACGTCGGGCGGGGCGGGGCGTCGGGAGCGCGGGGGGCGGGGCGGGGCGTCGGGGGCGCGGACGTCGGGAGCGCGGACGTCGGGCGGGGCGGGGCGGGGCGGGGACTCGCGTCCCATGAGGTGCTGACGCTCGGGCTGCGGGTGTCTGGACGCACTGACCGCGCCTGGACACGCGCGCTGTGCGGTGAGCCGTGTGGACCGGTCCCGCGTCCCCGAGACCAGCCGCTGGCCGGGCCTGTAGCCCGCGGCCCGCCCCCGCCAGGTCGCTAACCCGTGATGGGCTTTGCCCGCGCTCCCCACGCCCCTCCAACGGCGGCGGCCCCGCCGGGAGCCCTGACCCCTGGCCGCTGTGTCCTTTCTCCCTGACCTCCTGCCTTTGCTCTCTAAGACCACCACTAACCTCCGACCAGGACTAACCACGCTTTCCTAGTCCCACCGCGGGTGGGGAGGGGGCGGCTGCGGGCGTTTTCGGGGCACGTGTGGCCGCAGCACTCCCACCTATGGACGCTCGCCCTGGACGCAAGGACGCAGAGCTGGGCCCAGCACGGCGGGCACATTCTGGTGGGATCGGGAAAGATTCACCTCCGCTGCGCTTTCCCAGGGGTCAAGGGAAGGACTGGTCTAGGGTCTCCGGGTGCCCAGGGCCTCGGGTGCCCAGGGCCTCCGGTGCCCAGCGCCTCCGGGTGCCCAGAGTCTCCGGGTGCCCAGGGTCTCCTGTGCCCAGGGTCTCCGGTGCCCAGGGGCTTCCGGTGCCCAGCGCCTCCGGGTGCCCAGGGCCTCCGGTGCCCAGGGCCTCCGGGTGCCCAGGGCCTCCGGGTGCCCAGGACTGTACATAGCCCCTGCCTGGTTTCCCCCGACTTGGACCCCTTCGGCGGAAAGGGCCTCAGAACCTGGTGAGGGCTGCTGGCACTCAGCTCAGTGCTCTCTTCCTTCTGTTTCCAGCATGGAGCAAGACAATGAGGCCTGCCCGGAGGTAGGAGCCCAGGCCTCAGGGAACTGTCTTACAGTGCTTGGGGTTGCCCCTGGACCTAGAGTGGTCCTGTTTGCTCTGCCTCAGGCTCTGGGTAGTCCCACTCGCAGCTTAAGTGGCTGTGAGTGGAGTTAGAACCCTCCTACACCCCATGTGACCATCCGCTCTGGGGAGCCGTGTGCTGAGTGCAGAGCCTGGCTGTGTGCCCGGAGTCCTCTGCGTGCCGTTTGAGAGTGGATGGGCCCTGCAGTGCCCGTCATGCCAGTGCGGGAGCGCAAGGCTCAGGCCCCACAGGACAGTTTCTTTTCTTTTTTCTTTTTCTTTTTTGCGTTTTTGGGTCACACCCAGTGATGCCAAGGGGTTACCCCTGCCTGCCTCTGCACTCAAGAATTACGCCTGGCTGAAACGGTCGTATGGGTAGGAGCGATCGCACAGCACGTCGGGCATTTGCCTTCCACGTGGCTGACCTGGGCTCAATTCCCGGCATCCCATATGGTCCCCCGAGCATTACCGGGAGCAATTCCTGAGTGCAGAGCCAGGAGTACCCCCTGAGCATTGCTGGGTGTAACCCTTTGTTTGAAAACAAATGAAAGAACGGGCTGCAACTTGGGGCCTGTAGTACTGGGACGGTGGGCTCTCTGTACCCCCCACCTGCCGGTTTCCCGGCTCGGAGAGGCCCTTGAAAGCTGAGCCTTGCTGTCTGGCTCTGGGGGCTGAGGGCTGACGCAGCTGGCTGTTCTCCTTGGTTTGAGGCTGAAGTGGGCCTTTCAGATCTCCTTTCTGGGGACCCAGCAAGGTGCCTGGCATTTGCCCTCAAAGTAGGCTTCAGACTAGGTCCAGTGTTCTCCTTGGCACCTCTGTGGGAACTGGACAGGTCTGCACTGCTGTCCTCAGGATTCTGCTGGGAGCATGTTGGGGGCAGGACGGCTGGGAGTGTGGGGACGGGCTGGGATTGCACATGGGTTTGGTTTAGTAGTGGAAGCTGCAGCCTGGCCCCTCTGGAGCGGAGCTGCTTTTGTCCCTCTCTGTGTTTTGGATTTCTGAAGTTCTCGATGCTGTGGTACCCATCGAGCAGTCTCTGTTGGGTCCAGTCTCCGTTGAGACCCATTGAGTTTCTGGTCACTCCCCTTCGCCCCTCACTGGGCCTGTTACGCGCACGGTGGCAGCCCTGAGGCATCTGTGCTCCAGGGCCAGCTGGGTCTGGGTTGACTCATCTGCTGGCCTCTGAGCTCTGCTACAGTCAGCCCCATCCTGGGCACTGTCCCCGCCTCTTTGGTGGCCTGTGCCCCCTTCAGAAAAAATGGTGATGACTCTTTGGGAGCTTACCTTTCGGGGGTGTTGGGCCGCACACCGCGCAGGGGGCTGAGTGGTGTTCAGGTTTCCCTCGGGTCAGTGGGAGGCAGCAGAAACCTTCAGCCCAGCACTGTCTCCGGCCCCTGGACATTTATGCGCAAGCAGAAATGTGCCCCCCCAGTTGTGTGAGGCTGATGCTCCCTCAGGGGCACAGGGCCCCTTGGCGAGAGGGTCATCTTGTGCCGATGGGGCTGGTAGTGGTGTCCCCAGAGGAGGGCTGGGGGTGCAGGGAGTGGCCATCCGGCTGCCCGCCCCGCCTGGGGTGGCGCACACACTGCTGCACTTGGCTCCTCCCGCAGGCCAGCTTCTGTCTGGGCACTGTCCTGTACTCCTGGGGGCAGCGGTGGCTGGAGCAGCGGTCACAGTCCAGTATGGTAACAGCCCAGAGCCTGCACAGGGTGGGCCTGCACAGCGTCAGCGGGTCCCGCCCAAGCTGAGTGCTGCCCTCCCGCCCAGCTGACAGGGGATCGTCCTTGGTGCCATTCTGGCCCTGACCCTCGTGGGCATCGTGGTCTTTTTCCTGCACCGAAGGCTGAAGCGGCTCCGTGAGTACCTGCCAGCGACGTCCGCCCCAGGCTGAACAAAACCTCTCGGGTGGGGACAGGGCTGGCTGGCCTTGCTCTGCTCTGTGCAAGCTGGGACGTGTCCTGCTCCGCTCTGACGGTCCCTGTGGTCCCTTACAGGACAGGCGCCACCAACCCCTCAGTATAGGTTCCGGAAGAGAGACAAGGTCCTGTTCTACGGCCGGAAGATCATGAGGAAGGTGACTGGTGCGGGCCCTGGGTGGCCGGCCCTGCCCTGAGGCCCTGCAGCGCCTCCCCTCGGCTCTGTGTCCTGGGCAAAGCCTCCGGACTTGTTGGCAGCTGTGGGCGGGCCAGAGCCCACCAGTCTTGGGTGGAGGGAAAGGGGACAGGCCTGGTCTTGTCCCTGTGCGTGGCTCAGGCACAGCATGTGGGCATGGGCCGCCTTCTAGGATACAGTAAAGACCCCCATTCTTATCGTTGAGACTTCTTTTTGCTTTTTGGGTCACACCTGGCAATGCTCAGGGGTTACTCCTGGCTCTGCACTCAGGCATTACTCCTGGTGGTGCTCGGGGTGCCAGTGGATTGAACCGGTCGGCCTCGTGCAGGGCAAATGTCCTCCCGCTGTGCTGTCGCTCCAGCCCAGCATTGAGACCTTGATCGGAGGCTGAGCAGGGAGGCCCCCGGATCTGGAGTGGGGCCAGCCCATGTACCCCAAGGGCCATACGTTGGAAAACTGGACTAGGAGAGCAGGAGCCTAGTTCAGTGGTTTGAGGCCTCCTGGGGAGGGAAGGCGGTACCTTGGGAGCCCAAGGTAAGGGAGTAGCTGTGGGGACATGGCTGCTGCCGGCTCTGCCCCAGGAGGGCCACGCTCACTGCCCTGCCACAGTGCTGGATTGAGGGGTCGAGAGCCTTCCAGGGCAGCCTGGCTGGAGCACGTGTGCCCAGCCATCAAGAGGGCACAGCTGCCAAGGCCTGACCCTGGGGATGGGGTTGGAGCTCGGGTGGACTGACCGGTTGACTCGGAGCCGTTTGGCCAGAGCCCGTTTCCTTCCATCCTGCTCTGCAGGTCACCACACTCCCCACACACTCGTGGGGAACACCGTGCCCCCCGGCAGCGGACCAGGAAGAGGACCAAGGTGCTGTCTTTGGCTAAGAGGTACTTCGGAGCCCTTCTGGCTTCCTGCGGTTAAGCTGTCCTCACCTGGGCAATGACCTGTGGGACCTGCGCCCCACAAGTTCTAACCCCTTGGCGTTTCCCCAGAATCCTGCGCTTCAAGAAGGAGTACCCCACTCTGCAGCCCAAGGAGCCCCCACCGTCCCTGCTGGAGGCCGACCTCACGGAGTTTGGCGTGAAGAGCTGTCACCTGCCTTCGGAAGTCCTCTACATGCTGAAGAACGTGCGGTGGGAGCACGTGCTGGGCTGCTGCGGTCGTGTTGTGAGCCGGGTGGCGCTGCCGCCAGCTCCTTCCTGGCTGGCATGTGACGGGCCCTCTGGGTTTCTAGGGTCCTGGGCCACTTTGAGAAGCCACTCTTCCTGGAGCTCTGCAAACACATGGTCTTCATGCAGCTCCTCGAGGGGGAGCATGTCTTCCGGCCCGGGCAGCCGGACACCAGCATCTACGTGGTGCAGGACGGGAGGCTGGAGGTCTGCGTCCAAGACACGGTACGCACCTGTCCCGGGTTCAAGGGTCAGCTTGGAGTGCAGGCTCCCCCCAGCCCCACCCACTGCCCTGACACTGCCAAGAGCAGGGAGCAGAGAGCAGCCTCTGGATGGGCCCAAACGGAGGGGAAAAGGCTTGTTGAGGAAGGGTGTATGTGTGTGCTTCGTGAATGTATGTACGTATGTGCCTGTGTGCATGCCACTATGAGTGTGTGCAGCTATGAGTGCAAGTGTCTGAAGTGTGTGTGGTTTGTGCATGCAAGAATATATGAGTGTGGGGCGGAGCGACAGCACAGCAGGGAGGGCGTTTGCCTTTCGTGTGGCCAACCCAGGTTCAATCCCCGGCATCCCATATGGTCCCCTGAGCACCACCAGGAGTAATTCCTGAGTGTAGAGTCAGGAGTAACCCCTGAGGATTGCCAGGTGTGACCCATAAAAAGAAAAAAAGAAAACAAAAGAATATAGAGTGTGTTGGGGGTGGAGCAATAGTCCAGCAGGTAGGGCTTTTGTCTTGTACGCAGCCAACCTGGGTTCAATCCCGGCATCCCATATGACCCCCCCAAGCACCACAAGGAGTAATTCCTGAGTGTAGAGCCAGGAGTAGTAACCCTTGAGCACCACTGGGTGTGATCCAAAAACCAAAATAGTTTTATATATATATATATATGTATATGTTTGTATATATATGTGTATACTTGTGTGTATATATTTATGAGTGATACGAGCTTGAGAGTGTGAGCATGTGTATGAATACAAATGTGTGTGCGATTGCATGTATGTGTGTGTGTAAGAGTGAGTGGGTTTTTTTTGGGTCACACCTGACGATGCTCAGGGCTTACTCCTGGCTCTACACTCGGAATTACTCCTGGCGGTGCTCAGGGGATCATATGAGATGCCGGGATCGAACCCGGTCTCCATGATGCAAGGCAGATGCCCTACTTCCTGGACTATCCTCCAGCCCCAGGAATGAGTGTTTGAGAGCGAGTAAGCTTATGTTTGTGAGGGAGTACGTGTGTATATGCAAAGCGTGTGGGTGGGAGGATGCGTTTGTGAGTGTCATTGTGCATAAGTGTGGATGTGTGTGTGTGAGTGCGAGCATATGTGTGAGTGAACATGTGAGTGTGAGCTTGTGTGTTAGTGTGAGCATGTGTGGTGCAAACAGAAGTATGTGAGTGCAGGTATGATTGTCAGTACTACGTGTACTACGTGAGTGTGTTAGTATGAGCATGAGTGTTTGTGTGAACATGTGTGTTTTTGTGAATGTGTGTAAATGGTAGTGAGTGAGCATGTATTTGTGAGTGCAAGCATGTGTGCATGTATGTGTGTGACTGTAATGAGTGTAAGCATGTGTACGAGTGGGTGTGTGCATTTGTGTTTGAATGTGAGCATGTGACTGTCACTGCGCATGTGTGTGTTTATGAATGCAAGTGTGTATGAATGCATGTGAGCATGAGCGTGTGCATGCTTGAGTACAGGCATAAGTATGAGTGCAAGCGTGAGCGGGTGTGTGTGTGAGTATGAGCGTTGAGTGCCAGTATTTGTAACTGTGAGAGCCAGTGAGTGTGTCTATGAGTGTGAGCATGTTTAGAGTTTGAGGCGAGTGAGTGTGAGTACGAGCATGTGTGAGTGTGTATGTGGATGTGAGTGTTTGTGAGCGCGAGCATGGATGAGGGGTGTGTGAGCTTGTGTTTATGTGCATGAGTGTGGTCATGTGTGTTTGTGAGTGCAAGTGTGAGTGTGTGCATGTGTGTGTAAGCATGTGTGACCCTGAGTATGAGTGTGAGCTTGAACAGGTTTGAGTGCAAGTATGAGCATGTGTGTGTGCTTGTGTTTGAGTGTGCTTGTGTTCATGCTCGTACACAAACATGTATGAGCATGTTTGTGTATGTTAGTGCAAGTGAGTATGAGTGCAGGGGTGTGTGTTTGAGTGCGAGCATGTGAGTGCGAACTTGAGTGCAAATGTAAATGCGGCGTGTGTGAGGGCCAGCATAATGCGAGAGGGGCGAAGCCCTTGCTCATCCTTCCGGCAGGATGGCCCCGAGGTGGTGGTAAAAGAGGTCCTTCCCGGAGACAGCGTCCACAGCCTGCTCAGCATCCTTGACGTCATCACGGTGAGTGTGAGCCTGTGCTCAGGGACGTAGGAGCCTGTGTCGGGCTTTGCGTGGGAGCCCTTCCTGCCAGAGGGCCCCTGTGCGTCTGGCAGGTGTGAGCTCCTGCTGGGGTGGTACCTGGTGGGATGCTGTATCAGCCTTGTGTTTGGGCTTTGGACTCTGGGCCTTGCCCCCGTCCCCTGCTGTGCCTCCAGCACATTCCAGCTGGCAGCCTGTCAAGAAAGCAGCAAGTCTTAAAAAAAAGGATCGGAGCGACAGCACAGCCAGGAGGGTGTTTGCCTTGCCCGTGGCCCACCCCGGTTCTATCCCCGGCATCCCATATAGTCCCCTGAGCACCGCCAGGAGTGATTCCTGAGTGCAGAACCAGGAGTAATCCCTGAGCATTGCCAGATGTGACCCATAAGCAATTGATCAATCAATAAGCAAGTAAGCAAATAAATAAAAATGAAGAAGGTAGAACATCCCACTTGAAAGAAAGAAAGAAAGGAGAGAGAGAGAAAGAAAGAAAGAAAGGAAAAAGAGAGAGAGAAAGAGAAAGGGAGAAAGGGAGGAGGGAGGGAGGGAGGAAGGAAGGAAGGAAGGAAGGAAAGAAAGAAAGAAAGAAAGTCAGTCTGTGCTTCTTTCTTCTTTGGCTTTTGAACCACTGAGGACTACCAAGTCGGACCAGGCCCAGCCACTGGCATGTACAGCCTGCCCCGTCTCTGTGTCCCACTGATAGCTCTTTTTGTTCTGTTTGCTAAATCAATGTTTCACACGTTTCTGGTCTCTGGGACTCCAGGCACCCCTGCAGCCCGTAGGGTTGGCACAGAGCCTGGCGTCTGGTCCAGGCTGGCAGATCAGTGCTGGGGCCCAGGTGACAGGTACCTCGGGGGCCTCCGGGTGAGGCTGCACGCACGGCAAGAGTCGTCTCCAGCCCTGTGATGGTCCGGTGAACGTGCGCGTCTCGTGACTGTTCTGCCACCCGTGGCTGGAGCCAGGTTCACATGGGCAGGCCCTACACCTCGTGACTGTTCTGCCACCCGTGGCCGGAGCCAGGTTCACATGGGCAGGCCCTACACCTCGTGACTGCTCTGCTCACCCGTGGCCAGAGCCAGGTTCACATGGGCAGGCCCTACACCTCGTGACTGTTCTGCCACCCGTGGCGGAGCCAGGTTCACATGGGCAGGCCCTACACCTCGTGACTGTTCTGCTCACCCGTGGCCGGAGCCAGGTTCACATGGACAGGCCCTACACCTCGTGACTGTTCTGCTCACCCGTGGCCGGAGCCAGGTTCACATGGGCAGGCCCTACACCTCGTGACTGTTCTGCCACCCGTGGCCGGAGCCAGGTTCACATGGGCAGGCCCTACACCTCGTGACTGTTCTGCCACCCGTGGCCGGAGCCAGGTTCACATGGGCAGGCCCTACACCTCGTGACTGTTCTGCCACCCGTGGCGGAGCCAGGTTCACATGGGCAGGCCCTACACCTCGTGACTGTTCTGCCACCCGTGGCCGGAGCCAGGTTCACATGGGCAGGCCCTACACCTCGTGACTGCTCTGCTCACCCGTGGCGGAGCCAGGTTCACATGGGCAGGCCCTACACCTCGTGACTGCTCTGCTCACCCGTGGCCGGAGCCAGGTTCACATGGGCAGGCCCTACACCTCGTGACTGCTCTGCTCACCCGTGGCGGAGTCAGGTTCACATGGGCAGGCCCTACACCTCGTGACTGTTCTGCCACCCGTGGCCGGAGCCAGGTTCACATGGGCAGGCCCTACACCTCGTGACTGCTCTGCTCACCCGTGGCGGAGCCAGGTTCACATGGACAGGCCCTACACCTCGTGACTGCTCTGCTCACCCGTGGCGGAGCCAGGTTCACATGGGCAGGCCCTACACCTCGTGACTGCTCTGCTCACCCGTGGCCGGAGCCAGGTTCACATGGGCAGGCCCTACACCTCGTGACTGCTCTGCTCACCCGTGGCCGGAGCCAGGTTCACATGGGCAGGCCCTACACCTCGTGACTGCTCTGCTCACCCGTGGCCGGAGCCAGGTTCACATGGGCAGGCCCTACACCTCGTGACTGTTCTGCCACCTGTGGCCAGAGCCAGGTTCACATGGGCAGGCCCTACACCTCGTGACTGTTCTGCCACCCGTGGCCGGAGCCAGGTTCACATGGGCAGGCCCTACACCTCGTGACTGTTCTGCCACCTGTGGCCGGAGCCAGGTCTCACATGGGCAGGCCCTACACCTCGTGACTGTTCTGCCACCCGTGGCCGGAGCCAGGTTCACATGGGCAGGCCCTACACCTCGTGACTGTTCTGCTCACCCGTGGCCGGAGCCAGGTTCACATGGGCAGGCCCTACACCTCGTGACTGCTCTGCTCACCCGTGGCCGGAGCCAGGTTCACATGGGCAGGCCCTACACCTCGTGACTGCTCTGCTCACCCGTGGCCGGAGTCAGGTTCACATGGGCAGGCCCTACACCTCGTGACTGTTCTGCCACCCGTGGCCGGAGCCAGGTTCACATGGACAGGCCCCTACACCTCGTGACTGTTCTGCCACCCATGGCCGGAGCCAGGTCTCACATGGGCAGGCCCTACATCTTGCAGCCAAGCCCCAGTCCTGTCTGGCTCTCCTCTGACCTGCTCAGCACTTTGGATGTGTTGAAGCTGGCCTTAGCGTCTGGTTTCAGCGGGGTCAGAGGCAGTTCCAGGCTCCAGCAGTGCCTGGACTTCTCTGGGACAGGCTTCGGGCAGAGCTGGGGGTGTCACAAGCTCTTTGCATGGACGGCCGTGGAGGTGCTCTCTGGGACTCTGGGGCTGGTGCGGATGGCTCTCCGCCATCTTGTGTGTCAGATGAGCTGAGCTCAGACCCTTCTGTGCACTGGGGTGGGGGTGGGTGCCGAGGGGGACAGGGCCGGCGGGGACATGGAGCTCAGGGCATGCGGTTGAGGGGGTGGAGCCAGAACATGGCCGAGGGACACTGGCGGGTTTCTTTCCAGACCAGCAGTTCTCTCCCTCTGACTCTCGGTGCGCTCTGCAGGACCACACGGCCCCTACAAGACGGTGTCAGCCCGAGCCGCGGTGCCCTCCACGGTGCTGCGGCTCCCTGCTGTGGCCTTCCAGGGTGTGTTTGACAAGTGCCCGGAGACCCTGGGTACGAGTGGTGCAGGTAGGTCACTGTCCAGGCAGCAGAGCTGACCCCTCCCCAGGTGTGATCCTGCTCCCCCGCCATGGGTGGGTTGTGGGGCGCTTTGTGTTTGCTCAGTGTCCACTGGGCTGACACCGCCCTGGGCATGTCCTGTAGATCATCATAGTGCGGCTGCAGAGGGTCACCTTCCTGGCCCTCCACAACTACCTGGGCCTCACTACGGAGCTCTTCAACCCCCGTGAGTACTGCGCCTATGGGGCGAGCTCCGTTCTTCCGGGGCGGGGGTCTGCTGTCCCCGGCCCTCGTGGGGGTGGCTGCCCGGCCTGGCCAGAAGAGTCAGAGGCCCCAGCCCCGTGTCCTCCAGGAGAGCCAGGCCATCCCCCTCGTGTCCGTGGCCAGTGTTGCTGCTGGGAAGACCAAGAGGCGGTCACTGTGTGTCCCCCGATGAGCGGCCCCCTGGGCCTGGCGACCCAGGTACAGCCCTCTGCCACCTGAGTCCCCTGCCACCTGCCCAGACATGGCCCCTGGCCGCTGACCACACGGCCCCAGGCCTTGTGCCCTCCCACATCTCCCCACACGGTCCTCCAAGCCCTTCCGCCATACCATCTCCCTGACCACGCTGTCTCCCCATGACCCCAGCACTGGTGCCCCCAACCACACTCTGTTCCTTGACCCCAGCTGTCCCCCAGCCCCCTGACTGCACTGCCTCCAGATTCCCCAAATTGCCCGTGACTCCTACTGTTGCCCCCGATCTCACAGCCCCCAACCACACGGCACCCCCTCACCTGCGGACGGGGATAAAACTCCTGGGGAGGGAGCAAGGTCACACGATCTGGGTGTCTGGCCCCCACCTATGGCTCATGAAGAAGCCAGTGCCCAGAGGCTGTGGGTCAAGCCCAAAGCCCTCTGCTGCCCTGGTCTCCAGAGCATGCTCCAGTGCGGGCCCGAGAAAGAGCACACGAGGTCCCAGCTTCCGTCCCAGACACCACATAGGGCCTCTACACTGATGAATGTGGCTCCCAAACTAAAAGCTATGGGAAACTGCCAGCCGTGGATGGACAGCGGAGAGCAAATAGGCAGATGATCGGCAAATGCGCAGACAAGCAGATGGGGCATAAGTGGGCGGGCAAGCACACGGGCAAGGCCCAGAGGCCCCTGGGCTGGTGCAGGCTTGGCCCCTTGTTGCTCCGGTTGTCTGCGCCACTGGTGGCACCCAGCGCCCTCAGGTGTGGCTCCTCAGAGTCCACTGCCCTTTCCTAGAGAGGTCCTGTCCCCCGTCTGCAGACCGAGGGGGCAGCCATGCAGTGGCCAGTGCGCCCCTGCTGAGGAGAAGCCACTCTGTTCCGCTGCCCGCTGCCCACGAAGAGGTCCTGGACGAGCTCGGCCAGGTGCAGGCAGGCGACCAGGGCCCTCCATCCCCACCAGGTAAAGGCTCTCCCAGCGCTCCCTGGCTCTGAGTGTTGGTAAGGTGTGCTGGGCGCCACCTGGGCTCCTCTCTCTCCTTTGGGTGCGGCAGGCTGACGGGCATGAGACCGCGGATGGCTGCTGGCCTGCAGCACCCTGGGCATGTGTGTGAAATGCAGACCTGGCCTCGTGAGCTCTTGTGCCTCTGGGCTCCGCGAGCCAGTGCACGTGTCTGTGAGCCAGAACGGCCTCGTGCCGCTGTTTGTAGGCTGTGCTGCAGGGACCCTCTCCCACCCCGAAGGGCATGTGACCGAGCCACCGTGCACCTCAGCTCTGAGGAGGCGCCCCAGCGCCACACTCGGCGGCAAGGTAGCCTGTGGGCGGGGTCAGGCCTGCCCCACGGCCTCCCCGCTGCCCTGCTGAGGGTGCACATGTCCTCCAGTCCAGGAAGAATGTGACGGTCACTGAGACGCCCTCCGCGGTCTTCCACTATGCGGAGGCGACCTGGACGAGCCAGTGGCCAGCAGGAAGACAGATGCCATCCTCAGAGCCGCCAAGAAGGACCTGCTCACTCTATGGAGCTGGACGTGAGTGGCCTCCTGCAGCCCGCGGGCGGGCACAGGCTCTCTCCTTCACTTTCTCAGGCATCGTCATTCCTGTGGACAGGGGCCACACCCTGACTGCCCAGAGTGGGTTGCTGTGATGACCTGTGAAGGCAGATCGGAGCCTGAGACCAGAGGGCCCACAGCCATCACCTGTCTCCCAGCCACCTGCGCAAGCTGTGTGTCTTGTTCCAAGTGTGTGTGTGTGTGTGTGTGTGTGTGTGTGTGTGTGTGTGTGCACACTCTCTTCTGGTCACATGTCCTGCACTGCCCATGGGTACCCACAGTCCTGGCCCTCTGCTCTGTGTGTGTGCCCACACTCCTGGCTGTGCTGCTGCTCTGTGATCTGACGGCCATTGGGGTGCTCCACTTACTGGGCCCTTGGTGCAGTCACCACCTCAGACTTCGTGTCGTGCTATTGTCTCAAACCTGGTGTAAAGGGATCTTGCCTCCTCAGATGTGCTCAGTGTGGACGCCTCCTCCTCAGACCAGCTCTCAGTGTGTCTCCCAACTCAGATCTGGGCTCAGTGTGTTGCCTCCCTCTGCTCTCAGTGTGTCATCTCCTCAGACCTGTTCTCAGTGTGTCGCCTCCTCTGCTCTCAGTGTGTCGCCTCCTCTGCTCTCAGTGTGTCGCCTCCTCAGATCTGGGCTCAGTATGTCGCCTCCTCAGATCTGGGCTCAGTGTGTGGCCTCCTCAGATCTGGGCTCAGTGTCTGGCCTCCCTCAGACCTGTTCTCAGTGTGTGGCCTCCTCAGACCTGCTGTCAGTGTGTCGTCTTCTCAGATCTGGGCTCAGTGTGTCGCCTCCTCAGACCTGCTCTCAGTGTGTTGCCTCTTCTGTCTCAGTGTGTCGCCTCCTCAGATCTGGGCTCAGTATGTCGCCTCCACAGATCTGGGCTCAGTGTGTCACCTCCTTAGACCTGCTCTCAGTGTGTCGCCTCCTCAGTCCTGCTCTCAGTGTGTTGCCTCCCTTAGACCTGCTCTCAGTGTGTCGCCTCCTCACACCAGGGCTCAGTATGTCGCCTCCTCAGACCTGGTCTTGGTGTGTCACCCTCCTCACACCTGTTCTCAGTCAGTGTCACCTCCACAGACCTGGGCTCAGTGTGTCGCCTCCTCAGAACTGGGCTCAGTATGTCGCCTCCTCAGATCTGCTCTCAGTGTGTCGCCATCTCATACCTGGTCTCAGTGTGTCGCCTCCTCAGACCTGCTCTCAGTGTGTCGCCTCCTCACACCTGGGCTTAGTGCGCCACCTCCTCACACCTGGTCTTGGTGTATCGCTCTCCCACACCTGGTCTCATTCAGTGTCGCCTCCTCAGACCTGCTCTCAGTGTGTCGCCTCCTCACACCTGGGCTCAGTGTGTCGCCTCCTAAACCGGGTCTTGGTGTGTCGCCTCCTCACACCTGGTCACAGTCAGTGTCGCCTTCTCAAACCTGGGCTCAGTGTGTCGCCTCGTCAGACGTGGGCTCAGTGTATCGCCTCCTCAGACTGCTCTCAGTGTGTCGCCTTCTCATACCTGGTCTCAGTGTGTCGCCTTCTCATACCTGGTCTCATTGTGTCGCCTCCTCAGACATTTTCGCTCCCAGTGTGTCGCCTCCTCAGACCTGCTCTCAGTGTGACGCCTCCTCACACCTGGGCTCAGTGTGTCACCTACTCAGACCGTTCTTGGTGTGTCAACTCCTCACACCTGGTCTCAGTCAAGTCGCCTCCACAGACCTGCTCTCAGTGTGTCACCTCCTCAGACCTGCTCTCAGTGTGTCAACTTCTCAGACCTGGGCTCAGTGTGTCGCCTCCTCAGACCTGCTCTCAGTGTGTCGCCTCCTCAGACCTGCTCTCAGTGTGGCGCCTCCTCACAGCTGCTCTCAGTGTGCCGCCTCCTCACAGCTGCTCTCAGTGTGTCACCACCTCAGACCTGCTCTCCGTGTCACCTCCTCGGACCTGAGCTCAGTGTGTCGCCTCCTCAGTCCTGGGCTCAAGTGTCGCCCACTAAGACCTGGGCTCAAGTGTCGCCTACTAGGACCTGGGCTCTTGTGTCACCCTCTCGGACCTGCTCTCAGTGTGTCGCCTCCCTCAGACCTGCTCTCAGTGTGTCGCCTCCTCAGACCTGCTCTCAGTGTGTCAACTTCTCAGACCTGGGCTCAGTGTGTTGCCTCCTCAGACCTGCTCTCAGTGTGTCGCCTCCTCACACCAGGGCTCAGTGTGCGCCTCCTCAGACCTGGTCTTAGTGTGTCGCCTCCTCAGACCTGGTCTCATCAGTGTGTCTCCTCAGACCTGGGCTCAGTGTTTCGCCTCCTCAGACCTGCTCTCAGTGTGTCGCCTCCTCAGATCTGCTCTCAGTGTGTCGCCTTCTCATACCTGGTCTCAGTGTGTCGCTTCCTCAGACCTGATCTCAGTGTGTCGCCTCCTTAGTTCTGCTCTCAGTGTGTGCCTTCTCATACATGGTTTCATTGTGTCGCCTCCTCAGACCTGCTCTCAGTGTGTCACCTCCTCACACCTGGGCTTAGTGCATCACCTCCTCACACCTGGTCTTGGTGTATCGCGTCTTCACACCTGGTCTCAGTCAGTGTCCCCTCCTCAGACCTGCTCTCAGTGTGTCGCCTTTTCACACCTGGGCTCAGTTGTTGCCTCCTCAGACCAGGTCTTGGTGTGTTGCCTCCTCACACCTGGTCACAATCAGTGTCGACTCCTCAGACCTGGGCTCAGTGTGTCGCCTCCTCAGAACTGGGCTCAGTGTGTCGCCTCCTATGAACTAGGCTCAGACTGTCACCTCCTCAGACCTGCTCTCAGTGCATCAGCTCCTCACACCTAGGCTCAGTGTGGCACCTCCTCAGACCTGTTCTTGGTGTGTCGCCTCCTCACACCTGGTCTCAGTCAGGGTCTCCTCCTCAGACCTGCTCTCATTGTGCCACCTCCTCACGCCTGCTCTCAGTGTGTCACTCCTCACACCTGCTCTCAGTGTGGACGCCTCCTCACACCTGGGCTCACTGTGTCGCCTCCTCAGATCGGGTCTTGGTTTGTCGCCTCCTCACGCGTGGTCTCAGAACGCCTCCTCAGACCTGGGCTCAGTGTGTTACCTCCTCAGACCTGGGCTCAGTGTGTCGCCTCCTAATCCTGGGCTCAAGTGTTGCCTCCTTAGACCTGGGCTCAAGTTTTGTCTCCTCAGAGCTGGGCTCGGAGTGTCGCCTTCTCTGAGCTGGGCTCAGTGTATCGCCTCCTCAGACCTGGGCTCAGTGTGTCGCCTCCTCAGACCTGCTCTCAGTGTGTTGCCTCCCTAAGAACTAGGCTCAGACTGTCACCTCCTCAGACCTGCTCTCAGTGGATCCCCTTCACACCTGGGCTCAGTGTAGCACCTCCTCAGACCTGGTCTTGGTGTGTCGCCTCCTCATACCTGGTCTCAGTGTGTCGCCTCCTCAGATTGGGTCTTGGTGTGTCGCCTCCTTACCGCGTGGTCTAGTTTCGCCTCCTCAGACCTGGGCTCAGTGTGTCGCCTCCTCAGACCTGCTCTCAGTGTGTCGCCTCCTCAGACCTGCTCTCAGTGTGTCGCCTCCTCAGACCTGCTCTCAGTGTGGCGCCTCCTCACAGCTGCTCTCAGTGTGCCGCCTCCTCACAGCTGCTCTCAGTGTGTCACCACCTCAGTCCTGCTCTCCGTGGGTCACCTCCTCGGACCTGGGCTCAGTGTGTCGCCTCCTCAGTCCTGGGCTCAAGTGTCGCCCACTAAGACCTGGGCTCAAGTGTCGCCTACTAGGACCTGGGCTCTTGTGTCACCCTCTCGGACCTGCTCTCAGTGTGTCGCCTCCTCAGACCTGCTCTCAGTGTGTCGCCTCCTCAGACCTGCTCTCAGTGTGTCAACTTCTCAGACCTGGGCTCAGTGTGTTGCCTCCTCAGACCTGCTCTCAGTGTGTCGCCTCCTCACACCAGGGCTCAGTGTGTCGCCTCCTCAGACCTGGTCTTAGTGTCACCTCCTCAGACCTGGTCTCATCAGTGTGTCTCCTCAGACCTGGGCTCAGTGTTTCGCCTCCTCAGACCTGCTCTCAGTGTGTCGCCTCCTCAGATCTGCTCTCAGTGTATCGCCTTCTCATACCTGGTCTCAGTGTGTCGCTTCCTCAGACCTGATCTCAGTGTGTGCCTCCTTAGATCGGCTCTCAGTGTGTGCCTTCTCATACATGGTTTCATTGTGTCGCCTCCTCAGACCTGCTCTCAGTGTGTCACCTCCTCACACCTGGGCTTAGTGCATCACCTCCTCACACCTGGTTTGTTGTATCGCGCGTCCTCACACCTGGTCTCAGTCAGTGTCCCCTCCTCAGACCTGCTCTCAGTGTGTCGCCTTTTCACACCTGGGCTCAGTTGTTGCCTCCTCAGACCGGGTCTTGGTGTGTTGCCCTCCTCACACTTGGTTACAATCAGTGTCGACTCCTCAGACCTGGGCTCAGTGTGTCGCCTCCTCAGAACTGGGCTCAGTGTGTCGCCTCCCTAAGAACTAGGCTCAGACTGTCACCTCCTCAGACCTGCTCTCAGTGGATCCTCCTCAGACCTGGGCTCAGTGTGTCGCCTCCTCAGAACTGCTCTCAGTGTGTGGCCTCCTCAGATCTACTCTCAGTGTGTCGCCTTCTCATACCTGGTCTCAGTGTGTCGCTTCCTCAGACCTGATCTCAGTGTGTCGCCTCCTTAGATCTGCTCTCAGTGTGTGCCTTCTCATACATGGTTTCATTGTGTCGCCTCCTCAGACCTGCTGGAGGCAGGTGGATATGCTCCTCACACCTAGGCTCAGTGTGGCACCTCCTCAGACCTGGTTTTGGTGTGTCGCCTCCTCATACCTGGTCTCAGTCAGGGTCTCCTCCTCAGACCTGCTCTCATTGTGCCGCCTCCTCACGCCTGCTCTCAGTGTGTGCTCCTCAGACCTGCTCTCAGTGTGACGCCTCCTCACACCTTTGGCTCACTGTATCGCCTCCTCAGATCGGGTCTTGGTGTGTCGCCTCCTCACGCATGGTCTCAGAGTCGCCTCCTCAGACCTGGGCTCAGTGTGTTATCTCCTCAGAACTGGGCTCAGTGTGTCGCCTCCTCAGACCTGGGCTCAGTGTGTCGCCTCCTAATCCTGGGCTCAAGTGTTGCCTCCTTAGACCTGGGCTCAAGTGTTGTCTCCTCAGAGCTGGGCTCTAGTGTCGCCTTCTCTGAGCTGGGCTCAGTGTATCGCCTCCTCAGACCTGGGCTCAGTGTGTTGCCTCCTCAGAACTGGGCTCAGTGTGTCGCCTCCTCAGACCTGGGCTCAGTGTGTCGCCTCCTCAGACCTGCTCTCAGTGTGTTGCCTCCTAAGAACTAGGCTCAGACTGTCACCTCCTCAGACCTGCTCTCAGTGGATCCCCTTCTAACACCTGGGCTCAGTGTAGCACCTCCTCAGACCTGGTCTTGGTGTGTCGCCTCCTCATACCTGGTCTCAGTCAGGGTCACCTCCTCAGACCTGCTCTCATTGTGCCACCTCCTCACACCTGCCCTCTGTGTGTTACCTCCTCAGACCTGCTCTCAGTGTGTCGCCTCCTCACACCTGCTCTCAGTGTTCAGCCTCCTCAGATCGGGTCTTGGTGTGTCGCCTCCTTACGTGTGGTCTAGTGTCGCCTCCTCAGACCTGGACTCAGTGTGTTGCCTCCTCAGAACTGGGCTCAGTGTGTCGCCTCCTCAGACCTGCTCTCAGTGTGTCGCCTCCTCAGACCTGCTCTCAGTGTGTCACCTCCACAGACATTCTCTCAGTGTGTTGCTCCTCAGACCTGCTGTCAGTGTGTCGCCTCCTCTGATCTGGGCTCTGTGTGTCGCTTCCCAGACCTGCTCTCAGTGTGCCGCCTCCTAACACCTGCTCTCAGTGTGTCGCCTCTTCAGACCTGCTCTCCGTGTGTCACCTCCCTCGGACCTGGGCTCAGTGTGTCGCCTCCTCACACCTGGTCTCAGTCAGGGTCGCCTCCTCAAACCTGCTCTCATTGTGCTGCCTCCTCACACCTGCTCTCTGTGTGTCACCTCCTCGGACCTGCTCTCAGTGTTTGCCTCCTCACACCAGGGCTCAGTGTATTGCCTCTTCAGCCCGGGTGTTGGTGTGTCGCCTCCTCACACGTGGTCACAGTCAGAGGTGCCTCCTCAGACCTGGGCTCAGTTTGTCGCCTCCTCAGAACTGAGCTCAGTGTGTTTCCTCCTCAGACCTGGGCTCAAGTGTCGCCTACTCAGACCTGGGCTCAGTGTGTCACCTCCACAGACCTTCTCTCGGTGTGTTGCCTCCTCAGACATACTCTCAGTGTGTCACCTCAGATCTGGGCTCAGTGTGTGCCCTCCTCAGAACTGGGTTCAGTGTGTCGCCTCCTCAGACCTGCTCTCAGTGTGTCGCCTCCTCTCATCTGGTCTCAGTCAGTGTCTCCTCCTCAGACCTGGGCTCTGTGTGTCGCCTCCTAATACCTGTTCTCAATGTGTGGCCTCCTCACACCTGCTCTCAGTGTTTTACCTCCTCAGACCTGGGCTCAGTGTATCGCCTCCTAATCCTGGGCTCACCGCCGCCTCCTCAGACCTGGGCTCAAGTGTTGTCTCCTCAAGCTGGGCTCAAGTGTCGCCTCCTCAGACCTGCTCTCGGTGTGCCGCCTCCTAACACCTGCTCTCAGTGTGTTGCCTCTTCAGACCTGCTCTCTGTGTGTCACCTCCTCAGGCCTGGGCTCAGTGTGTCGCCTCCTAATCCTGGGCTCAAGTGTCGCCTCCTTAGACCTGGGCTCAAGTGTTGTCTCCTCAGAGCTGGGCTCAGTGTCGCCTCCTCTGAGCTGGGCTCAGTGTGTCGCCTCCTCCGACCTGGGCTCAGTGTCTTGCCTCCTCAGAACTGGGCTCAGTGTGTAGCCTTCTCAGACCTGGGTTCAAGTGTTGCATCCTCAGACCTGGGCTCAGTGTGTCACCTCCACAGACATTTTCTCTCAGTGTGTACCTCCTCAGACCTGCTCTCAGTGTGTCGCCTCCTCAGACCTGCTCTCAGTGTGTGCGTCTTCTCAGACCTGGGCTCAGTGTGTCGCCTCCTCAGACCTGCTATCAGTATGTCGCCTCCTCTATCTCAGTGTGTCGCCTCCTCAGATCTGGGCTCAGTATGTCACCTGCTCAGATCTGGGCTTAGTGTGTCACCTCCTTAGACCTGCTATCAGTGTGTCACCTACACAGATCTGGGCTCAGTGTGTCGCCTCCTCAGACCTGCTCTCAGTGTGCCGCCTCCTCACACCTGCTCTCAGTGTGTCACCTCCTCAGACCTGCTCTCAGTGTGTCGCCACCTCAGAACTGGCTCAGTGTGTCGCCTCCTCGACCTGCTCTCAGTGTGTCGCCTCCTCAGATCTGCTCTCAGTGTGTCACCTCCTCAGACCTGCTCTCTTGTGTGGCCTACTCACACCTTCTCTCAGTGTGTCACCTCCTCAGATCTGCTCTCAGTGTGCCGCCTCCTCACACCTGCTCTCAGTGTGTTGCCACCGCAGACCTCCTCTCCGTGTGTCACCGCCTCAGACCTGGGCTCAGTGTGTCGCCTCCTCAGTCCTAGTGTCAAGTGTCAGCCTCCTCAGACCTGGGCTCAAGTGTAGCCTACTAGGACCTGGGCTATGTGTCGCCTCCTCGGACGTGCTCTCAGTGTGTCGGCTTTTCATACCTGGTCTCAGTGTGTTTGCCTCCTCAGACCTGCTCTCAGTGTGTCGCCTCCTCAGACCTGCTCTCAGTGTGTCGCCTCCTCAGATCTGCTCTCACTGTGTCACTCTCTCACACCTGGTCTCAGTGTGTCTCCTCCTCAGACCTTCTCTCAGTGTGTCGCCTCCTCACACCTGGCCTTAGTGTGTCACCTCCTCACACCTGGTCTTGGTGTATCGCCTCCTCACACCAGGTCTCAGTCAGTGTCGCCTCCTCAGACCTGCTCTCAGTGTGCTGCCTCTTCAGACCTGCTCTCAGTTTGTCACCTCCTCACACCTGGGCTCAGTGTGTCGCCTCCTCAGACCGGGTGTTGGTGTGTAGCCTCCTCACACCTGGTCACAGTCAGTATCGCCTCCTCAGACCTGGGCTCAGTGTGTTGCCTCCTCAGAACTGGGCTCAGTGTGTCGCCTCCTCAAAAATGGGCTCAGTGTGTCGCCTCCTCAGACCTGCTCTCAGTGTGTTGCCTCCTAAGAACTAGGCTCAGACTGTACCTACTCAGACCAGCTCTCAGTGTGTCGCCTCCTCACACCTGGGCTCAGTGTGGCACCTCCTCAGACCTGGTCTTGGTGTGTTGCCTCCTCATACCTGGTCTCAGTGGGTCGCCTCCTCAGACCTGATCTCAGTGTGCTGCCTCCTCACACCTGCTCTCAGTGTGGCGCCTCCTCACACCTGGGCTCAGTGTGTCACTTACCAGACCTGTTCTTGGTGTGTCACCTCCTCACACCTGGTCTCAGACAGATTCACCTCCTCAGACCTGCTCTCAGTGTGTCACCTCCTAAGATCTGGGCTCAGTGTGTCAACTCCTAGACCTGCTCTCAGTGTGCCGCCTAATCACACCTGCTCTCAGTGTGTCGCCACCTCAGACCTGCTCTTAGTGTGTGCGCCTCTTCAGACCTGCTCTCAGTGTGTCGCCTCCTCAGACCTGCTCTCAGTGTGTCGCCTTCTCAGACCTGCTCTCAGTGTGTCGCTCCTCAGACCTGCTCTCAGTGTGCCGCCTCCTCACACCTGCTCTCAGTGTGCCGCCTCCTCACACCTGCTCTCAGTGTGTCGCCTCTTCAGAGCGTGCTCTCCGTGTCTCACCTCCTCGGACCTGGGCTCAGTGTGTCGCCTCCTCAGTCCTGGGCTCAAGTGTAGCCCCACTCAGACCTGGGCTCAAGTGTCGCCTAATAGGACCTGGGCTCTTGTGACACATCCACGGACCTGCTCTCAGTGTGTCGGCTTTTCATACCTGGTCTCAGTGTGCCGCCTACTCACACCTGCTCTCAGTGTGTCACCTCCTCAGGTCTGCTCTCAGTGTGTCGCCTCCTCAGGTCTGCTCTCAGTGTGTGCCTTCTCATACCTGATTTCAGTGTGTCGCCTCCTCAGACCTGCTCTCAGTGTGTCGCCTCCTCACACCTGGGCTTAGTGTGTCACCTCCTCACACCTGGTTTTGTGTATCGCCTCCTCACACCTCGTCTCAGTCAGTGTCGCCTCCTCAGTCCTGCTCTCAGTGTGCCGCCTCTTCAGACCTGCTCTCAGTGTGTCACCTGCCTCAGACCTGCTCTCAGTGTGTCTCCTCCTCACACCTGGGCTCAGTGTGTTGCCTCCTCAGACTGGGTCTTTGTTGCCTCCTCACACCTGGTCACCGTCAGTGTCGCCTCCTCTGACCTGGGCTCAGTGTGTCGCCTCCTCAGAACTGGGCTCAGTGTGTCGCCTCCTCACACTTTGGCTCAAATGTCGCCTCCTCAGACCTGGGCTCAGTGTGTCAGCCTCCTCACACCTGCTCTCAGTTTGTCGCCTCCTAAGAACTAGGCTTAGACTGTCACCTCCTTTGACCTGCTCTCAGTGTGTCGCCTCATCACACCTGGGCTCGGTGCAGCACCTCCTCAGACCTGGTCTTGGTGTGTCGCCTCCTCACACCTGGTCTCAGTCAGGGTCGCCTCCTCAGACCTGCTCTCAGTGTGTCGCCTCCTCAGACCTGCTCTTAGTGTGTTGCCTCCTCAGATCTGCTCTCAGTGTGCCGCCTCCTCAGACCTGCTCTCAGTGTGTCGCCTCCTCAGACCTGCTCTCAGTGTGTCACTGTTCAGACCTGCTCTCAGTGTGCTGCCTCCTCACAGCTGCTCTCAGTGTGTCGCCACCTCAGACCTGCTCTCCGTGTGTCACCTCTTCGGACCTGGGTTCAGTGTGTTGCCTCCTCAGTCCTGGGCTCAAGTGTCGCCCACTAAGACCTGGGCTCAAGTGTCGCCTACTAGGACCTGGGCTCTTGTGTCACATCCACGGACCTGCTCTCAGTGTGTCGCCTCCTCAGACCTGCTCTCAGTGTGTCCCCTCCTCAGACCTGCTCTCAGTGTGTCATCTTCTAGACCTGGGCTCAGTGTGTCTCCTCCTCAGACCTGCTATCAGTGTGTCGCCTCCTCTATCTCAGTGTTTCGCCTCCTCAGATTGGGCTCAGTATGTCGCCTCCTCAGATCTGGGCTCAGTGTGTAACCTCCTTAGACCTGCTCTAGTGTGTCGCCACCTCAGACATGCTCTCAGTGTGTTGCCTCCTCAGACCTGGGCTAAGTGTGTCGCCTCCTCACACCAGGGCTCAGTGTGTCGCCTCCTCAGACCTGGTCTTAGTGTGTTGCCTCCTCAGACCTGGTCTCAGTCAGTGTCGCCTCCTCCAGATCTAGGCTAGTGTGTCGCCTCCTCAGATCTGGGCTCAGTATGTCACCTCCTTAGACCTGCTTTCAGTGTGTCACCTCCTCAGACCTGCTCTTAGTGTGTTGCCTCCTAAGACCTGCTCTCAGTGTGTCGCCTCCTCACACCAGGGCTCAGTGTGTTGCCTCCTCAGACCTCCTCTCAGTGTGTCGCCTCCTCAGACCTGGGCTCAGTGTGTCGCCTTCTCATACCTGGTCTTAGTGTGTCGCTTCCTCAGACCTGATCTCAGTGTGTCGCCTCCTTAGATCTGCTCTCAGTGTGTGACTTCTCATACATGGTTTCATTGTGTCGCCTCCTCAGACCTGTTCTCAGTGTGTCGCCTTCTCACACCTGGGCTTAGTGCATCACCTCCTCACACCTGGCTTGGTGTATCGCCTCCTCACACCTGATCTCAGTCAGTGTCGCCTCCTCAGACCTGCTCTCAGTGTGTCACCTCCTCACACCTGGGCTCAAGTGTCGCCTCCTCAGACCTGGGCTCAGTGTGTCGCCTCCTCAGACCTGCTCTCAGTGTGTCGCCTTCTAAGAACTAGGCTCAGACTGTCACCTCCTCAGACCTGCTCTCAGTGGATCGGCTCCTCACACCTGTGCTCAGTGAGGCACCTCCTCAGACCTGGTCTTGGTGTGTCGCCTCCTCACACCTGGTCTCAGTCAGGGTCTCCTCTTTAGACCTGCTTTCATTGTGCCGCATCCTCACATCTGCTCTCAGTGTGTCACTCCTCAGACCTTCTCTCAGTTGGCGCCTCCTCACACCTGGGCTCACTGTGTCGCCTCCTCAGATCGGGTCTTGGTATATACGCCTCCTCACGCGTCGTCTCAGAGTCGCCTCCTCAGATCTGGGTTCAGTGTGTAACCTCCTCAGAACTGGGCTCAGTGTGTCGCCTCCTCAGACCTGGGCTCAAGTGTCGCCTCCTCAGACCTGGGCTCAGTGTGTTGCCTCCTAACACCTGCTCTCAATGTGTCGCCTCCTCACACCTGCTTTCAGTGTTTTACCTCCTCAGACCTGGGCTCAGTGTGTCGCCTCCTAATTCTGGGCTCAAGCATCGCCTCTTCAGAACTGGGCTCAAGTGTTGTCTCCTCAAGCTGGGCTCAAGTGTCGCCTCCTCAGACCTGCTCTCAGTGTCCCTCCTCCTAACACTTGCTCTCATTGTGTCGCCTCTTTAGACCTGCTCTCAGTGTGTCACCTCCTCAGACCTGGGCTCAGTGTGTCGCCTCCCTAATCCTGGGCTCAAGTGTGGCCTCCTTAGACCTGGGCTCAAGTGTTGTCTCCTCAGAGATGGGCTCAAGTGTCGCTTCCTCCGAGCTGGGCTCAGTGTATCGCCTCCTCAGACCTGGGCTCAGTGTGTTTCCTCCTCAGAACTGGGCTCAGTGTGTTGCCTCCTCAGTCCTGGGCTCAGTGTGTCGCCTCCTCAACCTGGGCTCAGTGTGTCGCCTCCTCACACCTGGGCTCAAGTGTCGCCTCCTCTGACCTGGGCTCAGTGTGTCGCCTCCTCAGTCCTGCTCTCAGTGTGTTGCCTCCAAAGAACTAGGCTCAGACTGTCCTCTCCTAAGACCTGCTCTCAGTGGATTGCCTCCTCACATCTGGGCTCAGTGTAGCACCTCCTCAGACCTGGTCTTGGTGTGTTGCCTCTTCACACCTGGTCTCAGTCCGGGTCGCCTCCTCAGACCTGCTCTCATTGTGCCGCCTCCTCATACCTGCTCTCAGTGTGTCACCTCTCAGACCTGCTCTCAGTGTGTCGCCTCTTCACACCTGGGCTCAGTGTGTTGCCTCCTCAGATCGGGTCTTGGTGTGTCGCCTCCTCACTGCGTGGTCTAGAGTCGCCTCCTCAGACCTGGGCTCAGTGTGTTGCCTCCTCAGAACTGGGCTCAGTGTGTCACCTCCTCAGGCCTGGGCTCAAATGTCGCCTCCTCAGACCTGGGCTCAGTGTGTCACCTCCACAGGCATTCTCTCAGTGTGTTGCTTCTCAGACCTGCTCTAAGTGTGTCGCCTCCTCTGATCTGGGCTCTGTGTGTCGCCTCCCAGACCTGTTCTCAGTGTGCTGCCTCCTAACACCTGCTCTCAGTGTGTCGCCTCTTCAGACCTGCTCTCAGTGTGTCACATCCTCAGACCTGGGCTCTGTGTGTCGCCTCCTAATCCTGGGCTCAAGTGTCGCCTCCTCAGACCTGGGCTCAAGTGTTGTCTCCTCAGAGCTGGGCTCAAGTGTTGCCTCCTCTGATCTGGGCTCATTGTGTCGCCTCCTCAGACCTGCTCTCTGTGTGTTGCTCCCTCAGACCTGGGCTCAGTCTGCTGCCTCCTCAGACCTGCTCTCAGTGTGTCGCCTCCTAAGACCTGGTCTTGGTGTGTCGCCTCCTCAAACTGGTCTCAGTCAGTGTCGCCTTCTCAGAATTGGGCTCAGTGTGTCACCTCCTCAGACCGCTCTCAGAGTGTTGCCTCCTCAGACCTGCTCTCAGTGTGTCGCCTCCTCACACCTGGTCTCAATCAGTGTTGCCTCCTCAGACCTGCTCTCATTGTGTCGCCTCCTCAGCCCTGTTTTAGTGTGTCTCTCCTCAGACCTGCTCTCAGTGTGTTGCCTCCTCACACCTGCTCTTAGTGTCTCGCCTCCTCACACCTGCTCTCAGTGTGTAGCCTCCTCACACCTGCTCTCAGTGTTTTGCCTCCTCAGACCTGCTCTCTTTGTGTCGCCTCCTCAGACCTGCTCTCAGTGTGTTGCCTCCTCAGACCTGCTCTCAGTCTGTGCCTTCTCAGACCTGCTCTCAGTGTGAACCTCCTCACACCTGGGCCCTGTGTATCACCTCCTCAGTCCTGGTCTTGGTGTGCCGCCCCCTACACCGGTCTCAATCAGTGTTGCCTCCTCAGACCTGCTCTCAGTGTGTGCCTCCTCAGACCTGCTCTCAGTGTGTCGCCTCCTCAGACCTGCTCTCAGTGTGTCGCCTCCTCAGACCTGCTCTCAGTGTGTCGCCTCCTCAGACCTTCTCTCAGTGTGTCGCCTCCTCAGACCTGCTCTCAGTGTGTCGCCTCCTCAGACCTGCTCTCAGTGTGTCGCCTCCTCAGACTTGTGCTCAAGTGTCGCCTCCTCAGATCTGGGCTGAAGTGTCGCCTCCTCGACCTGGGCTGAAGTGTCCGCCTCCTCAGTCCTGGGCTCAAGTGTCACCTCCTCAGACCTGTGCTCAAGTGTCGCCTCCTCAGACCTGGGCTCAGGTGTCACCTCCTCAGCCTGGGCTTGATTTGTTGCCTTCTCAGACCTGCTCTCAGTGTGTTGCCTTCTTATAGCTGGTCTCAGTGTGTCGCCTCCTCAGACTTGCTCTCAGTGTGTCACCTCCTCAGACCTGCTCTCAGTGTGTCGCCTCCTCAGATCTGCTCTCAGTGTGTCGCCTCCTCAGACCTGCTCTCCGTGTGTCACCCTCCTCAGACCTGGGCTCAGTGTGTCGCCTCCTTAGTCCTGGGCTCAAGTGTTACCTCCTCAGACCTGGGCTCATTGTGTCGCCTCCTCAGACCTGCTCTCATTGTGTTGCCTCCTCACACCTGTGCTCATTGTGTCGCCTCCTCAAACCTGGTCTTTGTGTGTCACCACCTCAGACCGGGTCTTGGTGTGTCGCCTCCCTCACACCTGGTGTCAGTCAGTGTTGCCTCCTCAGACCTGCTCTCAGTGTGTCGCCTCCTCAGACCTGATCTTGGTGTGTCTTTCCTCAGACCTGCTCTCAGTGTGTCGCCTCCTCACAGCTGGGCTCAGTGTGTTGCCTCTTCAGACCTGCTCCTAGTGTGTCACCTCCTCAGACCTGGTCTTGGTGTGTCTCTCCTCAGACCTGCGCTCAGTGTGTCGCCTCCTCACACCTGCTCTCAGTGTGTGCGTCTCCCTCACACCTGCTCTCAGTGTGTCGCCTCCTCACACCTGCTCTCAGTGTGTAGCCTCCTCACACCTGCTCTCAGTGTCTCGCCTCCTCAGACCTGCTCTCAGTGTCTTACCTCCTCAGACCTGCTCTCAGTGTAGCGTCTCCTCACACCTGCTCTCAGTGTATCTACTCAGCACTGTTGTTTCCTTAAGCCCGGTGTCAGTGTGTAGCTTCCTCGGCTCCAGTCCTTCCTGCTGTCACCTCCTCATACGTGGTCTCAGTGCTGTTGTGTCCTCACACTTTTCTCAGTGTGTCACTTTCTCAGCCTTCATTTCGGGTCTGTTACCTCCTCACACTTGGTCTCACCTCCCAGTGCCTGCTCACCCAAGTCACTGTGGACTCAGACCATGGACTCGTACCTCCTGTGCTTCTGCTCCTTCTGCCCTCCCGCCTCTGCCTCGAGCACTCTCTCTCCCCTCTGAGCTGCTCTTTGAAGGCTCCGTGTGTGTCTCCTGCCCGGTGTTTCCCACACTGCCTCTGCGGCATCTCTCGTTCCCTCGAGACTCGGTGGTATCTGTTCTTTCCTCTCTGCTTTTAGGGGCGGCTCTTCCCTGAGGGACTTGCCGAGAGCGCAGCGCTCGCTGGGTGCTGAGCCAGTTGGCTGTCTGGCACCGCAGGGCCCCGCATGCTCTCCCCAGAACCACAGGTCCCCATCAGGATGTCACTCTACTCAGTGACCATTGCCAGCTGTCCCCTGAGCTCTGTTTGGGGTTGGGAGAGCTCCATACTTTCTGCTCACCTCCCTGGCACTGAGCACGGAATCCGATTCACAGGAATTGGGGCGGTTCCGGGGCTTCCGGTGCAGCTACTCTACAGATGGCCTGGTCATTGGGTCTCCACGGGGAAGGGCAGAGCTCAGTCCAAGGCAACGTGGCCGTGAGGTCCCACAGTGCTCTGCGGTGCAGGGGGACCCCAACTACCGTTTCCGCAGTGCCGGGATCAGACAGGGGTCACAGCTTACACCACCCCACCCACCCCCATGCTGTCTCCACACCCAAACCCAAGGGCCGCATCCTAACCTGGGAGCCTGGACACGTGCTGTCCTTCTGGCCACTCCCAAGGGTCCCTGTCCTGAGGGTCTGTCTGTGTGTATCGTCTCCTCAGACCTGGTCTCAGCGAGGCGGAGGCAGGTTCTTTCTGGGAACAGCCGGTAACCCACACAGCGCTTGTCCCTCTCTCCTATGTCTGTCCGTAGGACCTTCACTGTTGGATGGCCGGGTGACCCTTCTTCATGTCCCTGGGGGCACAGTGGTGTCGAGGCAGGGTGACCAGGTGAGCTGAGGGCTGTGGTCAGCAGCAGTGTGTGGCTGTGTGTGGGAGCTGGTTAAGTGTGTGTGGCCGCCGAGTCCACTGCCTGCGGGTGTATCTGCACACAGCCCCTTCAGAGGAGTGTGGAGGCTCAGCGGTTCTCACGGCCGCCAGCACTGTCACACCTGGCCGCACGTCCTGTTGCCGCTGGTTCCCGATGTGACTCACCGAGTCCCGGCACACACTTGCCCTCCCAGTCTATAAAGCCTCGGGTGGACACTTCAGGCCGGGTTGGCCTGCTCTCCTCTGTCCAGAACCCTTTGCAGTGCGGAGGCACAAAAGACCTTTGTGGTAGTGGCCAGGGCGAGGGCCAGTGCCCAGCCTGGGCTCTCCGAGCCTAGCCCACCTATCTCTTGAGTTCTGTCATGCTTCTCTGCTCTGCTCCTGAGACAGGCAGTGGGCAGCAGCTACAGGAGGGACACAGGCGGCCCAGGGGCTGGGCCTTCTGGGAGGTTGGAGACACAACTTAGGGCTGCTTTTGGCCACACCAGTGGGGCTGGACCGTGGGAACTGGTGCTCTGGGAGCTGCTGGCGGGCGGGCGGGAAGGCAGGTCGGGGCGGGGTCCTGCCAGAGCCCATGCGGGCAGCGTCACAGCCACCCTGAGCTGCCCTGCCCGGTGGCTGCCTGGCCACTGCGGCGCTGACCAGTGCCCGGCTCTGTTAGGATGTGAACATCCTCTTCGTGGTGTCGGGGCTGCTGCACGTGTACCAGCGCAAGATTGACAGCAGGGAGGACACCTGCCTGTTTGTCACGCGGCCTGGGGAGCTGGTGGGCCAGCTGGCCGTCCTCACTGGGGAGCCCCTCATCTTCACCATCAAGGCCAACCGGGACTGTAGCTTCCTGTCCATCTCCAAGGCACACTTCTACGAGTGAGGAGGGACACACCCAGACGTTGGGGAGGGCGTGGGGAGTCCTCGGAAGGGCAGACCGGGGCTGGACATGGTTCTGGCCCCTCATGGACCCTGAGAGCCACCGGAAGCTGGTCAAAGGCCCGAGTCCGCAGTCCAGCTCCCTGCTGACCAGGGCAGCACACTCTTGCCATGATTGTCCACTTCCAGAAGCCTCCCCCAGCTGACCGGGTGGCTCGCCCGCTCCTACCCTGGCCCCTGACTTGTGCACAGATGCTGCCGGGGCTCAGGACAGAAAGGACACCTCTAACCGGGCCGATGGCCACGTCCTTTCCTGGGACAGGCCAGTGGCCTACCACCACCACGGGGCTGGCAGCTGCCGCCTGGTCATAGCCCGTGTGGTGGTATGCAGGAGAGAGGGTGGTGACAGAAAGGGCGTGGGAGTGACCCTGGGCCGCCTGCAGGATCATGAGGAAGCAGCCGAGTGTGGTCCTGAGCGTGGCGCACGGTGGTGAAGCGCATGTCGCCCTTCGTGCGGCAGATGGACTTCGCACTGGACTGGATGGAGGTGGAGGCTGGGCGTGCGGTGTACAGGTGAGGCCGTGTACGGGGAGGCCGTGGTACGGTGAGGCCGTGTGCGGTGAGGCCATGTAGGGGGAGGCCGTGTGCGGGGAGGCCGTGTTCGGTGAGGCCGTGTAGGGGGAGGCCGTGTGCGGGGGAGGCCGTGTAGGGGGAGGCCGTGTATGGTGAGGCCGTGTAGGGTTGAGGCCCTGTAGGGGTAAGGCCGTGTATGGTGAGGCCGTGTAGGGGTGAGGGGCCGTGTACGGTGAGGCCGTGTAGGGGGTGAGGCCGTGTAGGGGTGAGGCCGTGTATGGTGAGGTCGTGTATGGGTGAACCCTGCTAACACACAGAGCAGCATGGCCTCCGATTTGTCCCCTCGTGCCTGTGTCCCTTTATGCCAGGCTGTGGTCACTGGCCCTGTGTCTGAAGGAGAGTTCTTGGGCATTGTCCTCATAGTTGAGTTCCCTTGGACATCTCTGTTCACCCAGACCTGTAATACCGTGACCTGTGTCTCTGTGGACTGTGGCCCTATGGGCTGTGTCCTAGTGGCCTGTGACCTGTGTCTCTGTGGACTGTGGCCCTATGAGCTGTGTCCTGGTGGCCTGTGGCCTGTGTCCCTGAACGTGTGGCCCTGTGAGCTGTGGCCTGTGTCCCTGTGGCCTCTGTCCCTGTGGCCTGTGTCCCTGTGAGCTGTGTCCCTGTGGCCTGTGTCCCTGTGACTTGTGTTCCTATGAGCTGTGTCCCTGTGGCCTGTATCCCTGTGAGCTGGTCCCTGTGGCCTGTGTCCCTGTGAGCTGTGTCCCTGTGGCCTGTGTCCCTGTGGCCTGTGTCCCTGTGGCCTGTGTCCCTGTGAGCTGTGTCCCTGTGGCCTGTGTCCCTGTGGCCTGTATCCCTGTGAGCTGTGTCCCTGTGAGCTGTGTCCCTGTGGCCTGTGTCCCTGTGGCCTGTGTCCATGTGAGCTGTGTCCCTGTGAGCTGTGTCCCTATGGCCTGTATCCCTGTGGCCTGTATCCCTGTGAGCTGTGTCCCTGTGGCCTGTGTCCCTGTGGCCTGTGTCCCTGTGGCCTGTGTCCCTGTGGCCTGTGTCCCTGTGAGCTGTGTCCCTGTGAGCTGTGTCCCTGTGGCCTGTGTCTCTGTGAGCTGTGTCCCTGTGGCCTGTGTCCCTGTGAGCTGTGTCCCTGTGAGCTGTATCCCTGTGAGCTGTGTCCCTGTGGCCTGTGTCCCTGTGGCCTGTGTCCCTGTGAGCTGTGTCCCTGTGAGCTGTGTCCCTGTGAGCTGTATCCCTGTGAGCTGTGTCCCTGAGAGCTGTGTCCCTGTGAGCTGTATCCCTGTGAGCTGTGTCCCTGTGAGCTGTGTCCCTGTGAGCTGTGTCCCTGTGGCTTGTGTCCCTGTGGCCTGTGTCCCTGTGAGCTGTGTCCCTGTGGCCTGTATACCTGTGGCCTGTGTCCCTGTGAGATGTGTCCCTGTGAGCTGTGTCCCTGTGGCCTGTGTCCCTGCGGCCTGTGTCCCTGTGATCTGTGTCCCTGTGGCCTGTGTCCCTGTGAGCTGTGTCCCTGTGAGCTGTGTCCCTGTGAGCTGTGTCCCTGTGAGCTGTGTCCCTGTGATCTGTGTCCCTGTGGCCTGTGTCCCTGTGAGCTGTGTCCCTGTGGCCTGTGTCCCTGTGAGCTGTGTCCCTGTGGCCTGTGTCCCTGTGAGCTGTGTCCCTGTGGCCTGTGTCCCTGTGAGCTGTGTCCCTGTGGCCTATGTCCCTGTGGCCTGTGTCCCTGTGAGCTGTGTCCCTGTGGCCTGTGTCCCTGTGGCCTGTGTCCCTGTGGCCTGTATCCCTGTGAGCTGTGTCCCTGTGGCCTGTGTCCCTGTGAGCTGTGTCCCTGTGAGATGTGTCCCTGTGAGCTGTGTCCCTGTGGCCTGTGTCCCTGTGGCCTGTGTCCCTGTGGCCTGTGTCCCTGTGGCCTGTGTCCCTGTGAGCTGTGTCCCTGTGAGCTGTGTCCCTGTGAGCTGTATCCCTGTGGCCTGTGTCCCTGTGAGCTGTGTCCCTGTGAGCTGTGTCCCTGTGGCCTGTGTCCCTGTGGCCTGTGTCCCTGTGGCCTGTGTCCCTGTGAGCTGTGTCCCTGTGGCCTGTATCCCTGTGGCCTGTGTCCCTGTGAGCTGTGTCCCTGTGAGCTGTGTCCCTGTGGCCTGTGTCCCTGCGGCCTGTGTCCCTGTGATCTGTGTCCCTGTGGCCTGTGTCCCTGTGAGCTGTGTCCCTGTGAGCTGTGTCCCTGTGAGCTGTGTCCCTGTGAGCTGTGTCCCTGTGAGCTGTGTCCCTGTGGCCTGTGTCCCTGTGGCCTGTGTCCCTGTGGCCTGTGTCCCTGTGGCCTGTGTCCCTGTGAGCTGTGTCCCTGTGAGCTGTATCCCTGTGAGCTGTGTCCCTGTGGCCTGTGTCCCTGTGGCCTGTGTCCCTGTGAGCTGTGTCCCTGTGAGCTGTGTCCCTGTGGCCTGTGTCCCTGTGAGCTGTGTCCCTGTGGCCTGTATCCCTGTGGCCTGTGTCCCTGTGAGATGTGTCCCAATGAGCTGTGTCCCTGTGGCCTGTGTCCCTGCGGCCTGTGTCCCTGTGATCTGTGTCCCTGTGGCCTGTGTCCCTGTGAGCTGTGTCCCTGTGAGCTGTGTCCCTGTGAGCTGTGTCCCTGTGAGCTGTGTCCCTGTGGCCTGTGTCCCTGTGATCTGTGTCCCTGTGGCCTGTGTCCCTGTGAGCTGTGTCCCTGTGGCCTGTGTCCCTGTGAGCTGTGTCCCTGTGGCCTGTGTCCCTGTGAGCTGTGTCCCTGTGGCCTGTGTCCCTGTGGCCTGTGTCCCTGTGAGCTGTGTCCCTGTGGCCTGTGTCCCTGTGGCCTGTGTCCCTGTGGCCTGTATCCCTGTGAGCTGTGTCCCTGTGGCCTGTGTCCCTGTGGCCTGTGTCCCTGTGAGCTGTGTCCCTGTGAGATGTGTCCCTGTGAGCTGTGTCCCTGTGAGCTGTGTCCCTGTGGCCTGTGTCCCTGTGAGCTGTGTCCCTGTGAGCTGTGTCCCTGTGAGCTGTGTCCCTGTGGCCTGTGTCCCTGTGGCCTGTGTCCCTGTGAGCTGTGTCCCTGTGGCCTGTGTCCCTGTGAGCAGTGTCCCTGTGGCCTGTGTCCCTGTGAGCTGTGTCCCTGTGGCCTGTGTCCCTGTGAGCTGTGTCCCTGTGAGCTGTGTCCCTGTGAGCTGTGTCCCTGCGGCCTGTGTCCCTGTGAGCTGTGTCCCTGTGGCCTGTGTCCCTGTGGCCTGTGTCCCTGTGGCCTGTGTCCCTGTGAGCTGTGTCCCTGTGGCCTGTGTCCCTGTGGCCTGTGTCCCTGTGGCCTGTGTCCCTGTGGCCTGTGTCCCTGTGGCCTGTGTCCCTGTGGCCTGTGTCCCTGTGAGCTGTGTCCCTGTGAGCTGTGTCCCTGTGAGCTGTGTCCCTGTGAGCTGTGTCCCTGTGAGCTGTGTCCCTGTGAGCTGTGTCCCTGTGGCCTGTGTCCCTGTGAGCTGTGTCCCTGTGGCCTGTGTCCCTGTGAGCTGTGTTCTTGTGGCCTCTGTCCCTGCGGCCTGTGTCCCTGTGAGCTGTGTCCCTGCGGCCTGTGTCCCTGTGAGCTGTGTCTCTGTGGCCTGTGTCCCTGTGAGCTGTATCCCTGTGAGCTGTGTCCCTGTGAGCTGTGTCCCTGTGAGCTGTGTCCCTGTGGCCTGTGTCCCTGTGAGCTGGTCCCTGTGGCCTGTGTCCCTGTGAGCTGTATCCCTGTGAGCTGTGTCCCTGTGAGCTGTGTCCCTGTGAGCTGTGTCCCTGTGGCCTGTGTCCCTGTGGCCTGTGTCCCTGTGAGCTGTGTCCCTGCGAGCTGTGTCCCTGTGAGCTGTATCCCTGTGAGCTGTGTCCCTGTGAGCTGTATCCCTGTGAGCTGTGTCCCTGTGAGCTGTGTCCCTGTGAGCTGTGTCCCTGCGGCCTGTGTCCCTGTGAGCTGTGTCCCTGTGGCCTGTGTCCCTGTGAGCAGTGTCCCTGTGGCCTGTGTCCCTGTGAGCTGTGTCCCTGTGGCCTGTATCCCTGTGGCCTGTGTCCCTGTGAGCTGTGTCCCTGTGAGCTGTGTCCCTGTGGCCTGTGTCCCTGTGAGCTGTGTCCTTGTGAGCTGTGTCCCTGTGAGCTGTGTCCCTGTGAGCTGTGTCCCCTGTGAGCTGTGTCCCTGTGGCCTGTGTCCCTGTGGCCTGTGTCCCTGTGGCCTGTGTCCCTGTGGCCTGTATCCCTGTGAGCTGTGTCCCTGTGGCCTGTGTCCCTGTGAGCTGTGTCCCTGTGAGCTGTGGCCTGTGTCCCTGTGGCCTGTGTCCCTGTGGCCTGTGTCCCTGTGGCCTGTATCCCTGTGAGCTTGTCCCTGTGGCCTGTGTCCCTGTGTCCCTGTGAGCTGTGTCCCTGTGAGCTGTGTCCCTGTGAGCTGTGTCCCTGTGAGCTGTGTCCCTGTGGCCTGTGTCCCTGTGGCCTGTGTCCCTGTGAGCTGTGTCCCTGTGGCCTGTGTCCCTGTGGCCTGTGTCCCTGTGAGCTGTGTCCCTGTGGCCTGTGTCCCTGTGAGCTGTGTCCCTGTGGCCTGTGTCCCTGTGAGCTGTGTCCCTGTGGTCTGTGTCCCTGTGGCCTGTGTCCCTGTGAGCTGTGTCCCTGTGAGCTGTGTCCCTGTGAGCTGTGTCCCTGTGGCCCGTATCCCTGTGGCCTGTGTCCCTGTGAGATGTGTCCCTGTGAGCTGTGTCCCTGTGGCCTGTGTCCCTGCGGCCTGTGTCCCTGTGATCTGTGTCCCTGTGGCCTGTGTCCCTGTGAGCTGTGTCCCTGTGGCCTGTGTCCCTGTGAGCTGTGTCCCTGTGAGCTGTGTCCCTGTGAGCTGTGTCCCTGTGGCCTGTGTCCCTGTGGAGCTGTGTCCCTGTGGCCTGTGTCCCTGTGAGCTGTGTCCCTGTGGTCTGTGTCCCTGTGGCCTGTGTCCCTGTGAGCTGTGTCCCTGTGGCCTGTGTCCCTGTGGCCTGTGTCCCTGTGAGCTGTGTCCCTGTGGCCTGTGTCCCTGTGAGCTGTGTCCCTGTGGCCTGTGTCCCTGTGAGCTGTGTCCCTGTGGCCTGTGTCCCTGTGGCCTGTGTCCCTGTGAGCTGTGTCCCTGTGGCCTGTGTCCCTGTGAGCTGTGTCCCTGTGGCCTGTGTCCCTGTGAGCTGTGTCCCTGTGAGCTGTGTCTCTGTGAGCTGTGTCCCTGTGGCCTGTGTCCCTGTGAGCTGTGTCCCTGTGTCCTGTGTCCCTGTGGCCTGTGTCCCTGTGAGCTGTGTCCCTGTGGCCTGTGTCCCTGTGAGCTGTGTCCCTGTGGCCTGTGTCCCTGTGAGCTGTGTCCCTGTGGCCTGTGTCCCTGTGGCCTGTGTCCCTGTGAGCTGTGTCCCTGTGGCTTGTGGCCTGTGTCCCTGTGAGTTGTGTCTCTGTAGGCTGTGGCCTGTGTCCCTGCGGCCTGTGTCCCTGTGGCCTGTGTCCCTGTGAGCTGTGTCTCTGTAGGCTATGGCCTCTGTCCCAGTGGCCTGCAGGCTGCCACATAACCTTGATTCTGTTTGTGACTACAGCCAAGGTTAGTGCTCTTGTCTCCCAGCTTATAGCTTCAGTATCTACAGTGCTAAGATTGAAGGAGGGTCAGAGAGGTAACGGGGTTAAGGCATCTGCCTGGAGTGCAGCTATCTCGGTCTGATTCCCCAAACTGCAAGTGTCTCCTGAGCACTTCTAGAAGTGTGCCCTGAGCACCGTTAGGTGGTCCCAGCTCTTCCCACACTGAACCAGTCACCCCGGGCATGTCTTTTTTTCTTTTTGGGTCACACTCGGCGATGTTCAGGGTTTACTCTTGGTTCTTCGGGATGCTGGGGATCGAACCGGGTCAGCCGCTTGCAAAGCAAATGCCCTACTTGCTGTGCTGTCGCTCCGGCCCAAGTCTTTAACAGGAAGTGTCTCCTGGCCCCCTGCGGCCTGGGCTGTTGGGAAGCTAGTCTGGGGTCAGAGACGCCCGTGGGAGGGACAAGGCCGGGTGCCCAGTGCTACACCTGTGCCCACAGGCAAGGCGACAAGTCAGACTGCACTTACATCGTCCTCAGCGGCCGGCTGCGCTCTGTGATCCGGAAGGATGATGGCAAGAAGCAACTGGCGGGGGAGTACGGCCGTGGTGACCTCATTGGAGTGGTGGGTCCCCCCGCCCCGGGCTTTCCTGTTGGCTCTGACCCAGCGTGTTCATCTGTGCTACTCTCCCCAAGCTGTGCATCTCTTTTGGGCCTGGCTACTGTCTGTCACGGGCAGCACGGGCCATTGGCCTGGCTACTGTCTGTCATGGGCAGCACGGGCCATTGGCCTGGCCACTGTCTGTCACGGGCAGCTCGGGCCATTGGCCTGGCCACTGTCTGTCACGGGCATCTCGGGCCATTGGCCTGGCCACTGTCTGTCATGGGCAGCACGGGCCATTGGCCTGGCCACTGTCTGTCACGGGCAGCTCGGGCCATTGGCCTGGCCACTGTCTGTTACAGGCAGCATGGGCCATTGTCCTGGCCACTGTCTGTCACGGGCAGCTCGGGCCATTGTCCTGGCCACTCTCTGTCACGGGCAGCTCGGGCCATTGGCCTGGCCACTGTCTGTCACAGGCATCTCGGGCCATTGGCCTGGCCACTGTCTGTCACGGGCAGCTCGGGCCATTGGCCTGGCCACTGTCTATCACGGGCAGCTCAGGCCATTGGCCTGGCCACTGTCTGTTACAGGCAGCATGGGCCATTGGCCTGGCCACTGTCTGTCATGGGCAGCTCGGGCCATTGACCTGGTCACTGTCTGTCACGGGCAGCTTGGGCCATTGGCCTGGCCACTGTCTGTCACGGGCAGCTCGGGCCATTGGCCTGGTCACTGTCTGTCACGGGCAGCTCGGGCCATTGGCCTGGCCACTGTCTGTCACGGGCAGCATGGGCCATTGGCCTGGCCACTGTCTGTCACGGGCAGCACAGGCCATTGGCCTGGCCACTGTCTGTCACGGGTAGCTCGGGCCATTGGCCTGGCCACTGTCTGTTACAGGCAGCATGGGCCATTGGCCTGGCCACTGTCTGTCATGGGCAGCTCGGGCCATTGACCTGGTCACTGTCTGTCACGGGCAGCTCGGGCCATTGGCCTGGCCACTGTCTGTCACGGGCAGCACGGGCCATTGGCCTGGCCACTGTCTGTCACAGGCAGCTCGGGCCATTGGCCTGGCCACTGTCTGTCATGAGCAGCTTCGGGCCATTGGCCTGGCCACTGTCTGTCACGGGCATCTCGGGCCATTGGCCTGGCCACTGTCTGTCACGGGCAGCTCGGGCCATTGACCTGGTCACTGTCTGTCACAGGCAGCTCGGGCCATTGGCCTGGCCACTGTCTGTCCTGAGCAGCTCGGGCCATTGGCCTGGCCACTGTCTGTCACGGGCAGCTCGGGCCATTGGCCTGGCCACTGTCTGTCACGGGCAGCTCGGGCCATTGGCCTGGCCACTGTCTGTTACAGGCAGCTCGGGCCATTGGCCTGGCCACTGTCTGTCACGGGCAGCACGGGCCATTGGCCTGGCCACTGTCTGTTACGGGCAGCACGGGCCATTGTCCTGGCGACTGTCTGTCATGGGCAGCTCGGGCCATTGACCTGGTCACTGTCTGTCATGGGCAGCTCGGGCCATTGGCCTGGCCACTGTCTGTCACGGGCAGCTCGGGCCAGTGTCCAGAGTTGGCAGCCCCAGGGCTGCCCTGGCCATACACTGGTTCCTCTCACCCAGGTAGAGACGCTCACCCAGCAGGCCCGAGCCACCACCGTCCATGCTGTGCGGGACTCTGAGCTGGCTAAGCTCCCAGCGGGCACTGACATCCATCAAGCGCAGGTACCGCAGGTGAGGCTCTGGCAAGGCCGCGAGGGGCCAGTCAGCAGTGAGCACGTGCACCTAGGGCCCGGTGCAGAGGGCTGCCTTTCCCCAGGTTGGGGTACAGAGCTCTGTTAGTACCCCACGCAGTGGCCACTTGGAGCCACATCCGTCCTTCGGGCCTGTGAGAGCTGGAACTCCTTCCCCTCCCCAGAGGACCCCTGGACTGGCCTCTGATCATCTGCCATTGGCAGGGCCCAGATTCCGTGCCGCCTCCACGCACAGTGGCGCAGTCTCTGCACCTGGGATGGCCTCTTTCTCCTGCTGGTCTCCCTGAGCGCTGCAGCTCTGGTGTCTGGCTTTGTTGTTTTTTTTTTTTTTTTTTTTTTGGGTCACACCGCGGCGCTCAGGGGTTTCTCCTGGCTCTGCACTCAGGAATCACTCCTGGTGGTGCTTGGGGACCACATGGGATGCCGGGATCGAACCCTGTCCGGCACGGGCCGGCCGCATGCAAGGCAAATGCCCTACCCGCTGGGCTATCGCTCCGGCCCCTGGTGTCTGGCTTTGGCACAGAGGACTGTGCCACCTGACACGGCAGTATCTGGTGCCACGCCCCTGCCACTGCACTGGCTGGTGCTGTGGCATAACGCTGCCATGCACCCTGCACCAGCCACTGCCAGTATTGTATGACCCTGTGGTACCTATTGCTCTGGTCCTGGCACCTGCAGAGCCTGGTGCACAGCTCCCAGCCTGTCCGGCCAGCTCAGCCGTCCAGCTGTCCTCAGAGTCAGGGTCCACTCTCTGTTCTCTACCCAGGTTGTGACTCGCCTCATCCATTTGTTGGGGAGAAGATCCTGGGAAGCCTCCAGCAGGGTCCTGGCCCTGGTACGTCCTGGGCCCACTGAGCACCTGCCCACTCCTCTGACTACCCCAGCTGGAGACAGGCCCAGGAGGGAGGCGGCGGCCCCACCAGGGGCTCCTGAGAGCTGCGAGAGGGCGGGGGTGGGGCTGCCGCTCATCTCCCCCGCCTCAGCACCCTGCCTTCACTCCGCTCACCAGCGCCCGTGGGAGTGTGTCTGCGCCGTGGGACTGTGTGTGCGTCTGTGTCTGTGTGCCTGCGTCAGTGTCCGTGTGTCTGAGTGTCTGGGCAGTGTCTGTGTGTGTGCGTCAGAGTCTGTGTGCATCAGAGTCTGTGTGCGTCAGAGTCTGTGTGTGTCAGAGTCTCTGTGTGTCAGAGTCTCTGTGTGTGTCAGAGTCTCTGTGTGTGTCTGTGTGTGTCAGTGTCTGTGTGTGTCAGAATCTGTGTGTGTGTCAGTCTGTGCGTCAGAGTCTGTGTGTGTCTGTGTGTCAGTGTCTGTGTGTGTCAGAGTCTGTGTGTGTCAGTCTGTGTGTGTCAGAGTCTCTGTGTGTGTGTGTCAGTCTGTGTGTCAGAGTCTGTGTGTGTCAGAGTCTGTGTATATCTGTGTGTCAGTGTCTGTGTGTGTCAGAGTCTGTGTGTCAGTGTGTGTCAGTGTCTGTGTGTGTCAGAATCTGTGTGTGTGTCAGTCTGTGTGCCTCAGAGTCTGTGTGTGTCTGTGTGTCAGTGTCTGTGTGTGTCAGAGTCTGTGTGTGTGTCAGTCTGTGTGTGTTCAGAGTCTGTGTGTGTCAGTCTGTGTGTGTCAGAGTCTCTGTGTGTCAGTCTGTGTGTCAGAGTCTGTGTGTGTCAGAGTCTGTATGTCTGTGTGTCAGTGTCTGTATGTCAGAGTCTGTGTGTGTCAGTGTGTGTCAGTGTCTGTGTGTATCAGAGTCTGTGTGTGTCAGTCTGTGTGTGTCAGAGTCTCTGTGTGTGTCAGTCTGTGTGTCGAATCTGTGTGTCAGAGTCTGTGTCAGTGTGTGTCAGTGTCTGTGTATGTCAGAGTCTGTGTGTTCAGTTTGTGTCAGTGTGTATCAGAGTCTGTGTGTGTCAGTGTCTGTGTGTCAGTGTCTGTGTGTGTCAGAGTCTGTGTGTGTCAGAGTCTGTCAGTGTCTGTGTGTGTCACTGTGTGTGTCAGAGTCTGTGTGTGTGTCAGAGTCTGTCAGTGTCTGTGTGTGTCAGAGTCTGTGTGTGTCAGTGTCTGTGTGTGTCAGTGTCTGTGTGTGTCAGAGTCTGTGCATGTGTGTCAGTGTCTGTGTGTGTCAGAGTCTGTATGTGTCAGAGTCTGTGTGTGTGTCAGTGTCTGTGTGTGTCAGAGTCTGTACGTGTCGGAGTCTGTGTGTGTCAGTCTGTGTGTGTCAGAGTCTGTGTGTGTGTCAATGTCTGTGTGTGTCAGTGTCTGTGTGTGTCAGAGTCTGTGTATGTGTGTGTCAGAGTCTGTGTATGTGTCAGTGTCTGTGTGTGTCAGAGTCTGTACGTGTCAGAGTCTGTGTGTGTCAGTGTGTGTCAGTGTCTGTGTATGTCAGTGTGTGTGTGTCAGTGTGTGTCAGTGTGTATCAGAGTCTGTGTGTGTCAGTGTCTGTGTGTCAGTGTCTGTGTGTGTCAGAGTCTGTGTGTGTGTCAGTGTCTGTGTGTGTCAGTGTCTGTGTGTGTCAGAGTCTGTGTATGTGTGTCAGTGTCTGTGTGTGTCTGTATGTGTCAGAGTCTGTGTGTGTCAGTGTCTGTGTGTGTCAGAGTCTGTGTGTGTCAGTGTCTATGTGTGTCAGAGTCTGTGTGTGTCAATGTCTGTGTGTGTCAGAGTCTGTGTGTGTCAGAGTCTGTATGTGTCAGAGTCTGTATGTGTCAGTCTGTGTGTGTGTCAGTGTCTGTGTGTGTCAGAGTCTGTGTGTGTCAGTGTCTGTGTGTGTCAGTGTCTGTGTGTGTCAGAGTCTGTGTGTGTCGAGTGTCTGTGTGTGTCAGAGTCTGTGTGTGTCAGTGTCTGTGTGTGTCAGTGTCTGTGTGTGTCAGAGTCTGTGTATGTGTGTCAGTGTCTGTGTGTGTCTGTATGTGTCAGAGTCTGTGTGTGTGTCAGTGTCTGTGTGTGTCAGTGTCCGTGTGTCTGTCAGTGTCTCTGTCTGTGACACTGTCCGTGTGCCTATGTGTCTGCCCGGTGTCTGTGTGTGTCTGCATCAGTGTGTCAATGTCTGTGTGCGTGTCAGTGTCTCTCTCCATGTGTCCTGTTGCAGGCTGTGACTGTGTCTGTGTGTGTCTGTCTTGCCACATCGGGGCTCTCTCTGTGTGTCTGTCCCTGCATCTGTGTGTCCTGCTGCTGCAGTGGACAAGAGCTGTGGCCGTGGCAGCTCTGGAATTGCTGCCATCCAGGGACCCAGCTGACCTTGAGGTGTGCCCCTGCCCACAGGCAGTCACGCAGCATTGCTGCCACTTGCCTTCTCCACCGTCCGCTCAGTGTCCCGGGCAGGCCTGAGCCTCGGGTGTAGGGGACACAGAGGGGTTAGTGGGGACAGGCTGTCTCCGGCCCCAAGCCACGGCTAATCCTCTATCTGTGCGGCAGGACACCCTTTGGGCTCCACGCCACAGGCAGCAAGTGGGACTCGGGGAACCCGGCCCAGCAACCTGTCCACAGTGGCCGTGATGCCTGTATTCGGAGGATGTACCCCTCACCGCCTTCGCCCTGGAGTTGCGGCATGCCCTCAAGCGCCATCGGTGAGCCACTGTGCCCAGGGCTCTGGGCTTTGGGTGGGAGCCACTGCCCATAGACAGAGCCCTCAGGGGGGCTCAGGCCCAGATTTCTTTAGACTGTCCGTGAAGCTCTGAGCTAAGACTTGGATCCGGGAAATTTCAGCTTGCCGTGGTGGCTTTACTGCTTCCGTCTGTCCCGAATGGGGGCTGGAGTGACAGCATGGCACGGAGGCCTCTTGCCTTGCATGCAGCCAACCTGGGTGTGATCCCTGGCACCTCATATGGTTGCCCAAGCCCCGTCAGGAGGGACCCTTGAGCACAGCCAGGAGGAAGCCCTGAGGACCTCTGGTGTGACCAGAAACATGAAGAACGTTTTGTCCTGGACACAGTGGGGATGGCCGTGGCTGAGCTGGGTGGACACAGTGGGGATGGCCGTGGCTGAGCTGGGTGGACACAGTGGGGGTGGCTGTGGCTGAGCTGGGTGGACACAGTGGGGGTGGCTGTGGCTGAGCTGGGTGGACACAGTGGGGGTGGCTGTGGCTGAGCTGAGTGGACACAGTGGGGGTGGCTGTGGCTGAGCTGAGTGGACACAGTGGGGGTGGCTGTGGCTGAGCTGGGTGGACACAGTGGGGGGTGGCTGTGACTGACCTGGACGGACACAGTGGGGGTGGCCGTGGCTGACCTGAGTGGACACAGTAGGGGTAGCTGTGGCTGAGCTGAGTGGACACAGTGGGGGTGGCCGTGGCTGAGCTGGATGGACACAGTGGGGGTGGCCGTGGCTGAGCTGGATGGACACAGTGGGGGTGGCCGTGGCTGAGCTGCATGGACACAGTGGAGGTGGCCGTGGCTGAGCTGAGTGGACACAGTGGGGGTGGCCGTGGCTGAGCTGGATGGACACAGTGGGGGTGGCTGAGGCTGAGCTGGGTGGACACAGTGGGGATGGCCGTGGCTGAGCTGGGTGGACACAGTGGGGGTGGCTGTGGCTGAGCTGGATGGACACAGTGGGGGGTGGCCGTGGCTGAGCTGGATGGACACAGTGGGGGTGGCGTGACTGACCTGGATGGACACAGTGGGGGTGGCCGTGGCTGAGCTGGATGGACACAGTGGAGGTGGCCATGGCTGAGCTGAGTGGACACAGTGGGGGTGGCTGTGGCTGAGCTGGATGGACACAGTGGGGGTGGCCGTGGCTGAGCTGAGTGGACACAGTGGGAGTGGCTGTGGCTGAGCTGAGTGGACACAGTGGGGGTGGCTGTGGCTGAGCTGAGTGGACACAGTGGGGGTGGCTGTGGCTGAGCTGGATGGACACAGTGGGGGTGGCCGTGGCTGAGCTGAGTGGACACAGTGGGGGTGGCCGTGGCTAAGCTGGGTGGACACAGTGGGGGTGGCCGTGGCTGAGCTGGATGGACACAGTGGGGGTGGCCGTGGCTGAGCTGGATGGACACAGTGGGGGTGGCCGTGGCTGAGCTGAGTGGACACAGTGGAGGTGGCCGTGGCTGAGCTGGATGGATATTTGGGGTGGCCGTGGCTGAGCTGAGTGGACACAGTGGGGGTGGCCGTGGCTGAGCTGGATGGTCACAGTGGGGGTGGCCGTGGCTGAGCTGAGTGGACACAGTGGGGGTGGCCGTGGCTGAGCTGGATGGACACAGTGGGGGTGGCCGTGGCTGAGCTGAGTGGACACAGTGGGGGTGGCTGTGGCTGAGCTGAGTGGACACAGTGGGGGTGGCCGTGGCTGAGCTGAGTGGACACAGTGGGGGGGTGGCTGGACTGAGCTGGATGGTGTAGCAGATGCCCGCACCCTCCGCTCGGGGTGCACAGGCTAATGGGCCCGGCAGCCTTCCCCTATCACAGCGAGGACCGCCACGTTCGTTCCCCCACGGTGCCTGGCCCACGGGCAGCCCCCGCCTTGCATCGTGGCCATCTGTACAATGCCTGCAGTTTGGGAGGTCACTTTTGCCTGTGCATGTCCAGCTACTTCACCCCTGGGTGGGCAGCCTGGTGGCCGTGCCACACCACACCCCATTCTGCCTCTGCGGGTGCTGTCCTCTCGGGCCCTCTGCCCTGCTGCTTTCCAGGAGTGGCCGGCCACCAGTTCCTGGCTTCCTCTCATGTTTGGGGCCATCCTGTTGCCTCATTGCTTGGTCCTCTCTCTAGCTCCCCACACTCTGTCACACTGTTGCTAACAGAGATGGCTCCACTCTTTTTTTTGCTTTGCGATGCTCAGGGGTTACTCCTGGCTCTGTACTCAGGAATTATTCCTGGTGGTACTCAGGGGACCGGGTCAGCTGTGTGCAAGGCAGACGCCCTCCCACTAGACTATCACTCCCCCCAGGGTTCCACTCTTTCTTTCCACTCTCCGTGGCCTGCTGCTCTGACCCACACTCACAGAGCCAGGCTGGGCCCTGCTTTTAACAGACTGTCCTGCCTGCCAGTCCCGAGCCTGCTGAGCTCAGGCCCCCAGCGTTCCTGGGGCAGCACCTCTAGAGGAGCTTCCTGGGGGTGTCCACCCACCCCTTCCCTCTGTGGCTGCAAAGCACGTGCCTCTGCAGGGGCGGGCGCCGTGCGTGGTGGTCCCCACGCTGTGGTAGCAGTGTGGGGTTGCAACGGCGCCCCAGCGCTGCTGAGATGGCACTTGGCGATGCAGGAGGCTTGGCGGAGTCCGGGCAGGGTGCTGTGGCGAGGCAGCGAGGTGAGGCTGGCTGTGCCGTGGAGCTGCCTTTGGATCACCCCCCCACGGGCCCCACAGTTCCGCAGGGGACCCCACGGGGCCTTCTGTGCCCTTTGTCCTGAGTTCCTGGCGCAGTCTGAGCTAAGGGCTCTGCGGCAGCCTCCCTGCTCCTGGGGCACTTTGCTGGTCTCCGCAGCCATAGTCAGCCTTCTTCCAGGGCCCATACTGCTGCTGACCAGTGAGAACATAAAACAGCGTCTCGGTTCTGCTGCTCTGGACAGGTAGGTGGCGTCAGCCACAGTGGACTGGGTCCGGCTTTGTCTCCTCGGCACAGACGCAGCCTAGAGGCTCCCCATGTCTGTGACTGATGTCTGCCCTCTCTGCCCCACCCCATTTTTGCCCCCGTGTCTGCCCATGTATTCCCGTGTCCCATGATGGTTACTGTGTCTGCCCATGTGTCCCGGTGTCCCACGTCATACCCGTGCTGTCTTCCGTGCCGGTGCTCCCTGTCATACCTGTTGCATCCCACCCATACCTCAGTTAACCTCACCAGGATCCACACAGCCATGCAGTGCCCTCGGTCTGTGGGTACTGCTGGGCCTGCTGCTGTCCTCCCTCCATGAGGTCCCCACCTGCCTGGACTTTGAGGCTACCGGGAGTGGGTGGGTGTTGGGCAGGAGACTGACCTCATGGCCGCCTGGGGCGGTGAGAGGGTGTGGCAGCCCAGAACCAAGTGCCCGTTCGCAGCATCCATGAGTACCGGCTGTCCAGCTGGCTGGGCCAGCAGGAGGGCGTCTACCGCATCGTGCTCTACCAGGCCGACAGCACACTCACTCCGTGGACGCAGCGCTGCATCCGGCAGGCCGACTGCATCCTCATCGTGGGCCTCGGCGAGCAGGGAGCCTACAGTGGGCGAGGTGAGGGGGCAGGGCCGTCCCCAGAGCCCCGCTCAGGTCCTCCCGCCATGCTGGAATGCGCCTCCTCTACCTCCCGGGCCCCGTGCTGTGTGGATGCGGGGAAGGGTGGGGCCCGTGCACTTGGGCCCATTCTGGCCTTCCTCGGCTCAGTGGCTGCCGTGTCCTGTGTGTGAGCGCAAAGCTCTGGGTACTTCAGACACGCTAGGGAGGGGCTCGGGGCCTCCAGGGAGTCAAATCTCAGGACAGAGGTCTCTAGCCCTCTGCCTCTTCTCTCCCTGCTCATTCCAAGGTGGGAGGCAGTGCAGGACACTGCTCCCGGCTGCCCTGCTCTGGCGCCCACTGCTTCCCCCAGCTCGGCGCATGCTGGAGAGCTCTGACGCCCACTGCTTCCCCCAGCTCGGCGCATGCTGGAGAGCTCTGACGCCCACTGCTTCCCCCAGCTCGAGCGCAGGCTGGAGAGCTCTGACGCCCACTGCTTCCCCAGCTCGAGCGCAGGCTGCCCTGCTCTGACGCCCAGTGCTTCCCCAGCTCGAGCGCAGGCTGCCCTGCTCTGACGCCCAGTGCTTCCCCCCAGCTCGGCGCAGGCTGCCCTGCTCTGACGCCCACTGCTTCCCCAGCTCGAGCGCAGGCTGCCCTGCTCTGACGCCCACTGCTTCCCCCAGCTCGGCGCATGCTGGAGAGCACGGCCCGTGCGGGCCCAGAAGCAGCTGGTCCTGCTGCACCGAGAGGAGGGACCCGCGCCGGCCCGCACCGTGGAGTGGCTGAACATGCGCAGCTGGTGCTCCGCCACGTGCACCTGCGCTGTCCCCGCCGCTGTCTTCTCCCGGAGGGCCCTGCCCAAGCTGGTGAGGCAGTGCAGCTGCTTTCCCGGTGCCTGCCTCTGGCCTGGTCAGGCTTCCAGAGAGGGCCTGTGCATCCCAGCCCGGTGGCTGGAGGGCCCCGTCAGCTCAGACTCCTGCAGAACTGCCCCCGGAGGGGGTCTGAGTTCTGGGCGGGAGTGGTGAAGGCTGTGCATGGACCGTCACTGCCCTGCCTGAGCTCGGGGGCCTTACCCTCCGTGTCTGGGCCAGAACCTTCCCCTGGGGCTGCCACATTCCAGCAGGGGCCCTGTAGTCTCACACTGACCTGTGAGTGGCCCTCACACTTCTCCATGCTAGCAGGGGTGGACCTGGGCCAGCCCTGTGGGAACCAGGGCGTTTGGCTCGGGCAGACACTCTTCCCACTCGGCCCTTGGCCAGGTGGAGCTGTCCGAGCGGTCTTCCAGAGGCCTCCGGATCGCCACTCGGACTTCTCGCGCCTGGCCGGATGCTGACGGGCAATGCCATCGCCCTGGTGCTTGGGGGAGGAGGGGCCAGGTGAGTGCCCATCCATGTGCTCACCTGTGTGATACCCTGTGTCGCCCCGTGTGCCCCCCCACCTGCTGCCCGTACGCCTGCCTGTTGCCCGCGTGTGCCTGCTCTGTGCCCATCTATCTGCTACCTATAAACCTGCCTATGGGCTGCCCTGCTCAGGGCAGGCCCCGTGGGAGCAGCCACCTCCCTTCATGAGCTCAACTGCTGTCATGGCCTTTGCCAGGTGCCGGGTACTGAGGGCATCTTCCCCTCCCCCTCCTGGGTTGAGGACTGGAGGTCCTGTCCCGCTCTGTCCTGCCACTCTCTTCTCTGGAATGGCAGAGGGTAGGAAGGTCCCCACACAGCGCACAGGACTGGCCTGGGCCCTTGTCCCTGTGCTGCCCGCAGAGTGCCCTGGAGGGGAGGGAGGTGGGCGTCCGGGGTCAGGTTGGGAGGCCTGTCCTTCAGTATGTGTTTGGTTTGTGTTTTGGGGGCCACACCCAGCAGTGCTCAGGGCTTACTCCTGGCTCTACACTCCAGGAGTCACTCCTGCTCCTGACTTAGGGGACCCTGTGGGATTCGGGAATCAGATCCAGGCCAGCCACATGGAAGGCCAGTCTCCCACCTGCTGCCCTCTTGCTCCGGCCCCTTAGCCACCTGGTTTCCTCTGGGAGCTGGTTGAAGAGTTTCTTGCTTGTCCTGAGAGCACCACGGCCCGCCTTCCCTCCAGTTCCCAGCCAGTTGCACTCCAGGCCTGGGGCGGGGGGGTGGGGGGGCCCCCAGCCAGCCAGCCGGGCTCCTTGACCTCTGACCCGTCTCCATCTCCAGCCCCCCGACTCCTTTGGGCCTCCCTCTCCCAGGCCCCGCCCTGCTGGTCCACGCCCCTGCTGTTCTGCTGGCTCGTGGTTTCTTCTGATGCTTCTGCTCCGTCTCTGGCACCCGGCTGTGTCCCAGGCCTTCCTGAGAGCCAGCCCGCGGCATCTGCTGCAGAGCCGCACCCCGATGTCCGGTGGGAGAGGAGACTTACCTGCCCTTGTGGCCTCACGACCCGCACACTCGTGCTGCACACACAGCTCCCTCCTGTCTGCTTCTGACTCGGGTTGTGTTGGCCTCTGTGGGTGTGTGGCAGCCCCCACCTGGGGCACGCTGGGCAGGTGTTTGCTGCTAGCAGGAGTCCAGCTGAGGCTGTTCTTTTTCTAGGTTGGGCTTTTCTTGTTCCTTTTCTTTTATTTAGGTTTGGTTTTTGGGCCACACCGCCAGTGCTCAGCTCAGGGGTCACTCCTGGAGGGGCTTGGGGACCATACAGGATGCCTGTGATCTAACCAGGGTCAGCCACATGCAAGGCCAGTGCCCTGCCGCTGTTCCATGGCTACTCTATTCTGTTCAGTGTTCGGAGGGCTGTGAAGTTATGCTTTCTCTGAAGTCTTCCAAGCAGTGTTCAGGCTACAGGCCCTTCCCTGCTGGACTCAGCCCAGGGTCTGTGGGAACAAGCAGCCACCTGCCTGCAGAGCCGTCCACTTCCTGCCTCCTGGGTCCACAGGCCAGCCCATCTCAGAGGCCCCGACTCCTGGCTCCTGAGCCTCTCCTGCTCCACACTTGCCCCAGACCCGTCCGGGCTCATAGTCCCACACGGCCATCTCTGGGTCGCACTCCTGTCAGAGACAGCGCCTGGGTGTCCGCTGAGCTATGTCCATCCCAGGTAGCCCGGCCCACAGCCTGGTCCCTGCGGCGTCTGGGGCAGTCTCTGTTTTCTCTTTGTCTCTTGGTCTTGCAGCGCTCGGGGCCAGACGGAGGCCTCAGGAGCATAAAGCACGGTCCAGGTGTCTGCACTCTTCTAGGCACTTTGCTTTCCCTGTAGAGTTTAGATAGCTCGTTGAGTCTCCCAGAGAACTGCTGAGATTCTAAGGGGCGATCCGCTAGGCCCGTGGAGCCATTTTTAGGGTGGAGGTAGGCGGTAAGACTAAGGGGCCGGCTCGGGGCGGCTCCCTCCCACCTGGTTCCTGGCCCTCTCGGGCTCCAGTCTGGACTCTTGCACTCCCATTAGAGATGCTCTCAGCGATGTGAACTGTGCCTTTCACACTTCATTCTCAAACCGATTGCCCTGAAATGCAAATACAGATGAAGGGACCCATACTGCAGGGTGAAGGTTACCTTACCACCCAACCACTCTGGCTTCGATCTCCGGCACCCGTATGGTCTCCCGAACCCTGCCCATGAGACACAAAACCAAACACACAAACCATGTATTCATTGAGGTTTGGGGGGCTGTACCAGTGGTGCTCAGGGACTCTCACTGCAGGCAGTGTTGGGGGTCCCTGCACTCCTACTCAGCCATTTCTGTGGTCGTTTGGGTGACTTTTTATTGGGTGGGGAGACTGGAGCCACACCTGACAGTCTCAGGGACTTCTGGCTCTGCTCAGAGCAGTCCCTGGTGAAGCTCGGGGGTGTGAGCCATACCAGGCGTTGCGTGCAGGGTCTCTGGGGGCGTCCCTGGGTCTGTGGGGGGCGTCCCTGGGTCTGGGGGGCGTCCCTGGGTCTCTGGGGCGTCCCTGGGTCTCTGGGGCGTCCCTGGGTCTCTGGGGGCGCCCTGGGTCTCTGGGGCGTCCCTGGGTCTCTGGGGGCGCTCTGGGTCTCTGGGGGCGTCCCTGGGTCTCTGGGGGCGTCCCTGGGTCTCTGGGGGCGTCCCTGGGTCTCTGGGGGCGTCTCTGGGTCTCTGGGGGCGCCCCTGGGTCTGGGGGGCGTCCCTGGGTCTCTGGGGCGTCCCTGGGTCTGGGGGTTGTCCCTGGGTCTCTGGGGCGTCCCTGGGTCTGTAGGGGGCGTCCCTGGGTCTCTGGGGGCGTCCCTGGGTCTCTGGGGGCGTCCCTGGGTCTGTGGGGGCATCCCTGGGTCTCTGGGGCGCCCCTGGGTCTCTGGGGCGCCCCTGGGTCTCTGGGGCGTCCCTGGGTCTCTGGGGGGCGTCCCTGGGTCTCTGGGGGCGTCCCTGGGTCTCTGGGGGCGTCCCTGGGTCTCTGGGGGCGTCCCTGGGTCTGGGGGGGCGTCCCTGGGTCTGGGGGGGCGTCCCTGGGTCTCTGGGGGCGTCCCTGGGTCTCTGGGGGCGTCCCTGGGGTCTCTGGGGGCGTCCCTAGTCTCTGGGGGCGTCCCTGGGTCTCTAGGGGCGCCCCTGGGTCTCTGGGGGCGTCCCTGGGTCTCTGGGGGTGCGTCCCTGGGTCTGGGGGCGTCCCTGGGTCTGGGGGCGTCCTGGGTCTCTGGGGGCGTCCCTGGGTCTCTGGGGGCGTCCCTGGGTCTCTGGGGCGTCCCTGGGTCTCTGGGGGGCGTCCCTGGGTCTCTGGGGGCGTCCCTGGGTCTCTGGGGGCGTCCCTTGGTCTCTGGGGCGTCCCTGGGTCTCTGGGGGCGTCCCGGGTTCTGGGGGGGCGTCCCTGGGTCTCTGGGGGGCGTCCCTGGGTCTCTGGGGGCGTCCCTGGGTCTCTGGGGACGTCCCTGGGTCTCTGGGGCGTCCCTGGGGTCTCTGGGGGCGTCCCTGGGTCTCTGGGGGGCGTCCCTGGGTCTCTGGGGCGTCCCTGGGTCTCTGGGGGCGTCCCTGGGTCTGTGGGGCGTCCCTGGGTCTCTGGGGGCGTCCCTGGGTCTGTGGGGGCATCCCTGGGTCTGTGGGAGCGTCCCTGGGTCTCTGGGGGGCGTCCCTGGGTCTCTGGGTGGCGTCCCTGGGTCTCTGGGGGCATCCCTGGGTCTGTGGGGGGCGTCCTGGGTCTCTGGGGGGCATCCCTGGGTCTCTGGGGGCGTCCCTGGGTCTCTGGGGGCATCCCTGGGTCTCTGGGGGCGTCCCTGGGTCTCTGGGGCGTCCCTGGGTCTCTGGGGGCGTCCCTGGGTCTGCGAGCACCCAGGCTGTCTCCCTGCCTTGCCAACTTGTGGACAGGCTTCAGGGGGCTCTGCCCGGCACGTGTCCCGGTAGCGGGTGTGTGGGGTGTCATGTGGCTCATGCATGGTGAGGGGAGCAAAGCTTTGGCTTGGGTGAGGCCCCATGCGGAGCTGCATGAATCTATGACCTATGACCTATCCCCTGTGACCTATCCATGGCCCAGGCTGTTGCTGAGGGTCGCAGCCTCCCCACTGCCCACCTTCCTTGCCTCTGGGTAGGGGCGGAGCAATAGTACAGTGGGGGAGGGGTTTGCCTTGCACACGGCCAACCCAGGTTCAATCCCAAAATCTCATATGGTCCCCAAGCACCGCCAGGAGTAATTGCTTTATTTATTTATTATTTATTTATTTATTGCTTTTTGGGTCACACCCAGCAGTGCCTGGGGGTAACTCCTGGCCCTGCACTCAAGAATGAATCACTCCTGGGGCCGGGCGATAGTCCAGCAGGAAGGGGCGTTTGCCTTGCATGCAGCCAACCGGGTTCGATCCCGGTATCCCCATATGGTCCCCCATGCAAAGAGTGATTCCTGAGCACAGAGCCAGGAGTAACCCTGAGCATCGCTGGATGTGACCCAAAAAGAAAAAAAAGAGTGAATCACTCCTGGCAGTGTTTGGGGGACCATATGGGATGCTGGAGATCAAACCGGGTTCGGCAGCGTGCAAGGCAAGCACCTACCGCTGTGCTATTGCTGCGGCCGCAGGAGTAATTCCTGCGTGCAGAGCCAGGAGTCACCCTTGAGCATCAGCAGGTGTGTGTCCCGAAAACAAAAAACAAACCTCTGAATAGTGTCTGGTCCCACCATGCTGGCTCACGAGCCCTTTGCTGCCACGGGAGTGGGTATGAAGGTTGCTGGGTTGGGCTCACGCCCACTGCTGCTCTGTGTTGGCACAGGGGGCTGCGCCCAGGTGGGCATCATCCGGGCACTGACAGAGTGTGGCATCCCGTGGACATGGTCGGGGGGCGTCCATCGGGGGCCTTCATGGGCGCCCCTGTACTCAGAGGAGCGGGACTACAGCCGGATTCGAATCCGGGCCAAGCAGTGGGCAGAGGTAAGGGGCTGGCCTTGGTCGCTGGGCACGGAGGAGTTCACCGGAGGAGGACTGGGGGGCTGGAGCCATAGTAGAGTGGGGAGGGCGTTTGTCTTGCTCACGGCCGACCCGGGTTAATCCCCCGCATCCCACAGGCTTCCCCAAGCACCGCCAGGAGTAATTCCTGAGTGCAGAGCCAGGAGTAACCCCTGAAGGTGCCCGCGTGTGACCCCAAAAAGCAAAACCATAACAAAAACAAAGGAGAGCTGTTGTTGAGTACACACGGTGCCCGGGCGCAAGCCAGTAGCTCTGCAGGCAGGCGCCCCACCTGCTGGCCCCACTGGCCGGGAGAGCAGCAGTGGAGCCGTCACAGGAGCTGAGGCTCACATTGCGCCTTCCCAGGGGTCGTGCAGAGAGCCATGGAGCAGGGCCCAGGGGTCTGCCTCTGTGCCCAGAGCACGAGCTCGTCCACTACTGCAGCCCACCAGCCTGAGCACTGGGTGGCCGCCATCTGCCTAGGCCTCATGTCCACGCCCTGGAGGGCTGCTCATGACTGCAGGGTTGAGGTGTCCCTCACCCACCCGGTGCTCCCAAAGGCTTTGCAGTAAGGCCTTGGGGCTGGCCAGGCCAGCAAGAGGACACCCTGCCCAACTAAGTCCAGCCATGCACAGGTCTGAGTGCACATTCCCCGGACCCCAGAGCCCTGGAGAAACCAGGTGAGCCCACCCGGGCCTGCTGCTTCTCAGGGTCTACAGGTCCCTGTGCCTCCGCAGGACATGACATCAATGGCGAAGGCCGTCCTTAGACCTGACCTACCCCATCACCTCCATGTTCTCCGGTGCCGGCTTCAACAGCAGTGTCTGCGGCGTCTTTAAGGACCGGCAGATTGAGGTGCCTGGCAGGTGTCCTGGGGCCCAGCACAGCCTCCGGCCTGTCCCGCCCCTGGCCAGCTGGACTGAGAAGGCCCCCGCTGTCCTCCCCATAGGACCTGTGGATTCCCTACTTCACCATTACCACGGACATCACAGCCTCCGCCATGCGTGTCCACACTGACGGTGTGTGCGGGCCCCTGGGACGGCTTCCGGGCTGGGCACCTCGCGTCTGAGTGTGTGTGTGGTATGACCTCACACCCAGCACCCAGAGTCGGGGGAATGGGGTGCGCTGGGGACTGGCATCTCGAAGGGGCCACACTCAGGTTGAGGTTCAGGGTGAAAATTGGCAGTTGGGCTGGAGCGATAGCACTGTGGGGGGGCGTTTGCCTTGCACACGGCCAGCCCAGGTTCCATCCCGGCATCCCAGCCAGAGCGATAGCCCAGCGGGAGCGTTTGCCTTGCATACAGCCAGCCCAGGTTCCATCCCAGCATCCCAGCCGGAGCGATAGCCCAGCGGGAGGCGTTTGCCTTGCACACGGCCAGCCCAGGTTCCATCCCGGCATCCCAGCCAGAGCAATAGCACTGTGGGGGGCGTTTGCCTTACACACGGCCAGCCCAGGTTCCATCCCGGCATCCCAGCCAGAGCGATAGCCCAGCGGGGGCGTTTGCCTTGCACACGGCCAGCCCAGGTTCCATCCCAGCATCCCAGCCAGAACGATAGCCCAGTGGGGGCGTTTGCCTTGCACACGGCCAGCCCAGGTTCCATCCCCAGCATCCCAGCCAGAGCGATAGCCCAGCGGGGAGCGTTTGCCTTGCATACAGCCAGCCCAGGTTCCATCCCAGCATCCCAGCCGGAGCGATAGCCCAGCGGGGGCGTTTGCCTTGCACACGGCCAGCCCAGGTTCCATCCCAGCATCCCAGCCAGAGCGATAGCCCAGCGGAGCGTTTGCCTTGCATACAGCCAGCCCAGGTTCCATCCCAGCATCCCAGCCGGAGCGATAGCCCAGCGGGGAGCGTTTGCCTTGCACACGGCCAGCCCAGGTTCCATCCCGGCATCCCAGCCAGAGCAATAGCACTGTGGGGGCGTTTGCCTTACACGGCCAGCCCAGGTTCCATCCCGGCATCCCAGCCAGAGCGATAGCCCAGCGGGGGCGTTTGCCTTGTACACGGTCAGCCCAGGTTCCATCCCGGCATCCCAGCCAGAGCGATAGCACTGTGGGGGCGTTTGCCTTGCACACGGCCAGCCCAGGTTCCATCCTGGCATCCCAGCCGGAGCGATAGCACTGTGGGGGTCGTTTGCCTTGCACACGGCCAGCCCAGTCTCCATCCCAGCATCCCAGCCGGGCGATAGCCCAGCGGGGCGTTTGCCTTGCACACGGCCAGCCCAGGCTCCATATCCGGCATCCCGTATGGTCCCCGAAGAGCCAGGGAGTAACCCCTGAGCATCGCCGGGTGTAACCCCCAAAAAAAAAGGAAAAATGGCAGTTGGGAGGCAAGAGGGAGGCTCTCCCCTGGGGACCGCAGAGGGACCCACGTGCAACCCAGTGCCTGGGGGCAGCAGAGTGCTGGGTCAGGACCGGGTGCCCGCTCTACAGGCTCCTTGTGGAGGTGCGTGCGAGCCAGCATGTCGCTGTCGGGCTACATGCCCCCTGTGTGACCCCAAGGACGGACACCTGCTGATGGACCGGGGGCTACATCAACAACCTCCCAGGTACCTGGCACGGTGGCACTTCGTCTGTGCAGGGTGCTGTCGGGCTCGGCTCCCTGGGCTTCTGGGCTTGGTTTCGGCTGGCTGGGCCACACGCCTTCACAGGCAGCTCCACCTGGCCCCACCTCTGCGACCTGTCTGGGTGCTGACCGGGCGGCCTCCCCAGCGGATGTGGCCAGGTCCATGGGGGCCAAGGTGGTGATCGCCATCGACGTGGGCAGCCGGGATGAGACGGACCTCACCAACTACGGTGACGCCTTGTCTGGGTGGTGGCTGCTTTGGAAGCGCTGGAATCCACTGGCCACAAAAAGTCAAGGTGGGCTGGCGGGCGGCTCTCCCTACAGCGGGTGGCCGAGGACGAGTGCCTTCCTGGCCTCAGGTTCAGTGGGGCGGGGTCACCTGAGACCAGCTCTGAGCACAGAGGAGGCAGCTCGGGGCTCCCTGCTCCCATGGCACCCCCGGGGCGTCCGTGACTGGGGGTCACACAGGTGCTGAATATGGCCGAGATCCAGACACGGCTGGCCTACGTGTGCTGCGTGCGGCAGCTGGAGATGGTGAAGAGCAGCGAGTACTGTGAGTACCTGCGGCCTCCCATCGACAGCTACGGCACCCCTGGACTTCAGCAAGTTCGACGAGATCTGTGTGCGTGCCCCTCCTGCCCTGCCCTGCCCTGCCCTGCCCTGCCCTGCCCTGCCCTGCCCTGCCCTGCCCGCTGCTCGGTCCCTGCTCAGGCCCCCGCTCCCCGCACAGGAGGTGGGCTACCGGCATGGACGCACCGTGTTTGACATCTGGGGACGCAGTGGTGTGCTAGACCAGATGCTGCAGGACCGCCAGGGCCTGAGCAGGACAAAGACCAGCGACGTGAGTGACTCAGGCCTCCACCCAGAGGGGCCGGGGTGCTGCTGGCCCAGGCGCCCCAGCTGCGGGAGCTGTCCTCCGTTCACAGGTCCTCACCTGCCCCAACGCCTCCTTCACGGACCTGGCTGGGATCGTTTCCCGCATCGAGCCTGCCCAGGTGGCCACGGTGGATGGTGAGTGGCCCCCCAACAAGGCCCATTGCTGAGCCCGCACAGTTCTCTGGGCAGCCTTGGGGCGGGCACAAGGACGCTGGGCAGCCTTGGGGCGGCACACAGCACGCTGGGCAGCCTTGGGGCGGGCACACAGGGCCCTGGGCAGCCTTGGGGCGGGCACAAGGACGCTGGGCAGCCTTGGGGCGGCACACAGGGCCCTGGGCAGCCTTGGGGCGGCACACAGTTCTCTGGGCAGCCTTGGGGCGGGCACACGGACGCTGGGCAGCCTTGGGCGGGCACAAGGACGCTGGGCAGCCTTGGGGCGGCACACGGGGCCCTGGGCAGCCTTGGGGCGGCACACAGGACCCTGGGCAGCCTTGGGGAGGCACCCAGCACGCTGGGCAGCCTTGGGGTGGCACACAGGGCCCTGGGCAGCCTTGGGGCGGCACCCAGCACGCTGGGCAGCCTTGGGGTGGCACACAGGGGCCCTGGGCAGCCTTGGGGCGGGCACAAGGGCGCTGGGCAGCCTTGGGGCGGCACCCAGCATGCTGGGCAGCCTTGGGGCGGGCACACAGGACCCTGGGCAGCCTTGGGGCGGCACACAGGGCGCTGGGCAGCCTTGGGGCTGGCACACAACCCTGGGCATCCTTGTTAGGTGTCCTGTGCCCTCCAGGTTGAGCTGGGTCTCCCCATTGCAGATGAATCTGACTACCAGACGGAGTATGAAGAGGAGCTGCCGGGGGCATCCCTGATGGGGAAAGCGTATGCCGACTTCCAGAGCATGCCTACCACCATGGCCTCCGACTCGGTGTGCCCCCTCCCAGGCCAGACCCTTGTCTCCCTCCCTGGTTCCCACCACGGGCACACTCCCTGAGACCCCGTGTTGCTTCCAGGAGGGACGAGGCCACACTTCGGCACAGGCCCCATTGCCCTCCAGGCTCGGTGGCGGACACGGGTGGTCTCTCTTCAGACACGCCCTGAGTAGCTCGCCCGTGGTCCTGCGGCCCCTGCGTGGGGCTCTCGGACCCTTTCGCACCAGCGGCTCCAGGGGGCGGGCGGGCCCTGCCCGCCCCTGCACACAGCAGACTGGAGTGTGTGTGCCTAGGCCAGAGTGTGTGTGCCCAGGCGGAGTGTGTGTGCCCAGGCCGGAGTGTGTGTGCCCAGGCCGAGTGTGTGTGCCCAGGCGGAGTGTGTGTGCCCAGGCCGAGTGTGTGTGCCCCGGGCCGGAGTGTGTGCCCGGGCCGGAGTGTGTGTGCCCGGGCGGAGTGTGTGTGCCCGGGCGGAGGTGTGTGCCCGGCCGGAGGTGTGTGCCCGGGCGAGGTGTGTGCCCGGGCGGAGTGTGTGTGCCCGGGCGGGAGTGTGCCCGGGCCGGAGTGTGTGCCCGGGCCGGAGTGTGTGTGCCCAGTGCCGCTTTTGCTGTCAATAAAAGTGGGAACGATTTACGGGCCTGGTTCCTTGGCAGAGCGGCACCGGCGGTCTCCGCTGGGGGCAGTGGCCTGCCAGGTGAAGGGCCCTTCCCTTCTCCCAGTCACCGCGGCGCAGGAAGGAGGCGTGTGGCCCGGGCCTCAGTTTCCCTGCAGTGGTCCCTGGACTGCCTGTTTGGCCATGGGCGGGACTTGCTGCTCGCCTCGCCCCCTCCGTGACGCAATAGGGCGGGGGCTTCATCACATCCCGCCCCGCCGTAATGGGCGGGGTTTGCGCTGGCCCCTGCCAGGGGGCGGGGCTCCCTCGTGCCCCGCCCTCCACGACGCATTGGGGCAAGGCCTTCGCGCAGTCGTGACGCTGGGGCGGGGCTCCCCGCATGCCCCGCCCCCGTGACGCTGGGGGGCGGAGCCTGCACCCCCGGCCGGCCGCTGTCCGGTGCGGCGGGACGCGGAGGCCCGGCGCGGCCATGCGGGTCCCGGGCTGCGGCTCGAGCCCCTGCTCCAGCCCCGCTCCGAGCTTCGGCCCCGACGCCAGCTCCAGCCCCGGCCCCGGCGCGGCGCGGCTACCCCGGCGGGAGGCGGCGGGCGCGGGGCGCGCTCTGAGGCCGGGGGATGCGCGGCCGCCACGACCATGGGCGTCGCCGCCTCCCGGAGGAGGGCCCTGAGGAGCGAGGCCATGTCCTCGGTGGCGGCCAAAGTGCGGTGAGTGCGCGCGGGCGGTGGGCCCCCGGCGCGCGGGGACACTGAGGCCCCCGTGCTGTCCACCCCGGGTCACTGAGCCCCCTGTGCTGTCCACCCCGGGGACACTGGGCCCCCTGTGCTGTCCACCCCGGGGACACTGAGCGCCCCCGTGCTGTCCACCCCTGGTCACTGAGCCCCCTGTGCTGTCCACCCCGGGGACACTGGGCGCCCCCGTGCTGTCCACCCCGGGTCACTGAGCCCCCTGTGCTGTCCACCCCGGGTCACTGGGCCCCCTGTGCTGTCCACCCCGGGACACTGAGGCGCCCCTGTGCTGTCCACCCCGGGTCACTGGGCCCCCTGTGCTGTCCACCCCGGGGACACTGAGCGCCCCCGTGCTGTCCACCCCTGGTCACTGAGCCCCCTGTGCTGTCCACCCGGGTCACTGAGCCCCCTGTGCTGTCCACCCCAGGACATTGAGCCCCCCTGTGCTGTCCACCCGGGACACTGAGCCCCCTGTGCTGTCCGCCCCGGGGACACTGAGTGCCCTTGTGCTGTCCACCCCGGGACACTGAGCCCCCTGTGCTGTCCACCCCGGGGACACTGGAGCACCCTGTGCTGTCCGCCCCAGCGCGGCAAGAGCGTTCGGCGAGTACCTGGCCCAGAGTCACCCTGAGCACCGCAACGGAGCAGGTAGGGCCTGGGAGCCGTCGCCATGGCGCCCACCCAGCCGGGCCGTCGGCATGGCAACGGGCCTCCTGGCACCCGGGGCTGGCACCGCTGTGTGCGGGGCAGCTGGCGGGGAGGGAAGGACTTGGCGCCGCCCGCTCCTTCCTGCCCCGCCCTGCGCCCGCTGGGGGGGCTTCTCAAGGGCACCGTCTGAGAGGTGGGTGAGTGGGGTGGGCGAGGGCGACCCCCGAGACCGTGGGCAGGGCCAGGCGGGCAGGCTGGCGGGCTGCGCGACTGAGCACCTGCGGCCTCTCCCCAGACCACCTGCTGGCCGACGCCTATTCTGGCCACGACGGGTCCCCCCGAGATGCCGCCTCCTGCCCCGAACAAGCGCCGCCTCTCTGCCGTCTCCAACGGCCGCTACGACGGCAGCCCCCGAGGGAGGGCCGTGTGCAGGCGGCAGGCCAGCGAGGGCCCCCAGCCCGCGTGTACACCATCTCCGGAGAGCAGGCCCTGCTGCCCGGCCCAGAGGCCGAGGCCATGGAGCTGGCAGTGGTGAAGGGGCGCCAGCCCCGGGAGCGACACCCGCACCACCACAGCCAGCCCCTGCGGGCCAGCCCGACAGCAGCCACGAGGACGTCAGCAGGTCCTGCCAGAGCTGGGCAGGGAGCCGCCAGGCCTCCAGAGAGTGCCCTGGCTGTGCCCAGCTGGCTCCCAGCCCTTCCCCTCGGGCCTTTGCCACGGGCCAGCAGCCTCCGCCTGAGCCCACCGGTCACCGCAAGAAGCTGGAGAGAATGCACAGTGTGGACCGCGTGTCGGGTGAGGGCCGGGGGTCTGGCTGCAGAAGGCCCTGCCCCAGGCTCCTTAGGGGATCCTCTGCTCCTGGTGCTCCTGTCCTGCCACCGTGGGGCCAGTAGGGGGGGCCGCCCTCTTCTCTGCCACCTGGCTGGGCTGCTGGCGGCCGGGCAGGTTCTGCCCGTTCCTCCCCACGCCCGGCTCTGCTCAGCTCACGGAGCTCCGCTGTGTGGAGTCCGGAAGCCTAGGGCTGCAGCCTGCTCCCCAGCAGCTGGGCGCCTCCTCCACACGCACCCGCGTCTAGGGGCAGCAGGCCTTGGGCCCACCCACCCCATCATGCACTTTTCTTTCAGATGATACCCCGATCCGTACCTGGTTCCCCAAAGAAAACCTCTTCACTTTCCAGACAGCGACCACAACTATGCAAGCGTGAGTCACGGCTGCTGTGGCCGTGGGGGTGGCCGGGCTGCTGTGTCCATGGGGGTGGCCGGGCTGCCGTGTCCGTGGGGGGTGGCCGGGCTGCTGTGGCCGTGGGGGTGGCCGGGCTGCTGTGGCCGTGGGGGGTGGCCGGGCTGCCGTGTCCGTGGGGGTGGCCGGGCTGCCGTGGCCGTGGGGGTGGCCGGGCTGCTGTGGCCGTGGGGGTGGCCGGGCTGCTGTGGCCGTGGGGGTGGCCGGGCTGCTGTGACCGTGGGGGTGGCCGGGCTGCTGTGACCGTGGGGGTGGCCGGGCTGCTGTGACCGTGGGGTGGCCGGGCTGCTGTGACCGGGGGGTGGCGGGCTGCTGTGTCCGTGGGGGTGGCCGAGCTGCTGTGACCGTGGGGGTGGCCAGGCTGCTGTGTCCATGGGGGTGGCGGGCTGCCGTGGCCGTGGGGGTGGCTGGGCTGCTGTGGCCGTGGGGGTGGCCGGGCTGCTGTGACCGTGGGGGTGGCCGGGCTGCTGTGACCGTGGGGGTGGCCGGGCTGCTGTGTCCATGGGGGTGGCCGAGCTGCTGTGACCGTGGGGGTGGCCAGGCTGCTGTGTCCATGGGGGTGGCCGGGCTGCCGTGGCCGTGGGGTGGCTGGGCTGCTGTGGCCGTGGGGGTGGCCGGGCTGCTGTGACCGTGGGGGTGGCCGGGCTGCTGTGGCCGTGGGGGTGGCCGGGCTGCTGTGGCCGTGGGGTGGCCGGGCTGCTGTGGCCGTGGGGTGGCCGGGCTGCTGTGTCCATGGGGGAAGGCCGGGCTGCTGTGACCGTGGGGGTGGCCGGGCTGCTGTGACCGTGGGGGGTGGCCGGGCTGCTGTGGCCGTGGGGGTGGCCGGGCTGCTGTGTCCATGGGGAAGGCCGGGCTGCTGTGACCGTGGGGGTGGCCGGGCTGCTGTGACCGTGGGGTGGCCGGGCTGCTGTGACCGTGGGGGTGGCGGGCTGCCGTGGCCGTGGGGGTGGCCGGGCTGCTGTGACCGTGGGGGTGGCCGGGCTGCTGTGTGTATGGGGAGGTGAGGGCATTTTTTTTTTGGTGCCAGTGCCGTCCACCCTCAGGGCCAGCTGGGCATCTGCTTCTGCACAGACCTTCCTGCTGCTCTTTGGGCGGCCAGAAGTGCTCTCAGTGTCCCTGTTCCTCTCCGCGTCTGCAGCTGCCCAGCTATCCTGCAGGGGCCGGCCAGGCTTGCTGCTCCTCTAGGCTGGGAAGTGCTGCTTTGCCTACACTGCAGCTGCCTGCCTGGCATTCTGTGGGCCTGGGGTCCTGGGAGGAGGAGCGGGAGGAGGAGCCTGGGGGGCTGCCATCGTAGCGGCCCTTGGAGACAGCAGAGAGGCGGAGCTTGTTCAGGGCAGGAGGCGACATCTCGGGGGACCCGTCGTGGCCAGAATAGGCGTCGGCCAGGACCCCGGCCCACAGAATGCCCAGACAGCAGCCACGAGGACGTCAGCCCACAGAATGCCAGGCTCCTCTGGAGCCTTCTGCCAGAGGGCTGGTGGTCCCGGCACCGCCCCTCTGCATCTCGCTGAGGAGGAGGGGGAGGTGGGGAGGGCCTCTCCTTGGACCTCAGTGCCAGGGTGCCACGAGGACCCTCTTAGGTCGCCGGGGACCCGGCCGAGGTGCTGGCTCACTGTCTCTTCTCTCTCCACGCTGCCCCTTCCCGCCACATCACCAGCATCTCGTAAGTACCACGTGCGGCTTCTGGCCTAGGGGTGCTCCGTGGTTCTGGGAGACGCAGTCCCCACCCCCCACCCCACACACACACACACACAGACCTGGGCAGTCCAGACCTTGGGCCCCAACTCTGCAGAGCCTGGCACAGGGCTGGCCGGACCCTCTGCCTGCCCTGTCCCCACCTGGGCCCCTCCTGCCCGGGACCAAGGGCAGCGCTGACTCGTGGTGGTTTCCCAGGGTGTTCAGGGGCTACGCGGAGAGGAAACGCCGGAAACGGAGAATGATTCGCGTCGGTAATCCAGAGGTAGGGCCTGCCAGCCACTCGCCACCGGGGTCCGCCTCTTGTCTGTGCTGGTCTGGCCTGAGCCCACCCGGCCCCGCCAGACCGATGTGGGAAGGGCGGTGGCGACCGCTGGCCTGGCCCTGCTCTGGGGACGCCGGCAGGCACGGGGGCCCGGGTCGCTGCTGAACTCCCAGCCCGTGTTGTGGGCGCCTGGACAGTTCAGCAGCAGCCACCGGCCCACCCGTGTCCCTCTGGTCCGAAGCAAGGCCTGTGCCCTCAAGCCCCACTCAGGTGTGTCCGTGTGCTTGTGCCCATCTGGACTGGGGCCTTGGCAGTGTGGCCGGACCCGCAGAGCTGCCTGGGGAGGTGCTCCGTGTGTGCTGGGCCCGGGCTGTGCCCTCACCGAGAGCAGTCCCAGGAGAGAGCCGGGTGGGGGGGAGGGAGCCCCCACGAGCTGGGAGTCCGAGGGCGGCAGGGCCACAGAGGCCTGTGCCCAGCCTCACCGGCGGGCGCTTCCTTCCGCAGGAACTTCCGCAAACACCTGCGCATGGTGGGCAGCCGGCGGGTGAAGGCCCAGAGTAAGACCCGGGCCGGGAGGCGCGGGGTGCTGCTATGGCCGGCTGGGGCTTGGCCTGCCGCTGCTCGCAGAGACCCTGGCCCCGCCCCTGTCCCTCGGCATCTGGCTCTGCTGGAGAGGGCCAGATGCGGGAGTGCTTCAGGCTTCAGGCTCTGCCCACGGGTGCCACCCAGCGCCTCGAGCTTGGAATCCCAGTCCGCGCCTCGCAGCTGTGCCCACATCCCGCCGCCCCCTCCTGCACCCCTCCCGTCCCTGCACCCGGCAGGTCCTGCCCCAACCCCTGGGAGCCACCGCCCAGGTCCCCCATAGAAGGGCCCGCCCCAGATAAAGGCCACTCCGGGGCCAGCCTCCTGCCCCGCCCACCTCAGTTCGCTGCAGGCCCCGCCCCGGCCCCGCCCACGTCCGCCCCCCAGCCCCAGACCGGGGCCGCCCCGACCTAGCGAGGTGCTGCCCTGCTCGCTAATGCGAGATTTGCTCTCTGCAGCCTTTGCTGAGCGGCGGGAGCGGAGCTTCAGCAGGTCCTGGAGCGACCCCACCCCCCATGAAAGCCGACACTTCCCACGACTCCCGAGACAGTAGGTGCCCCGCCCTCACCCCAGGTCTCCTGACCCTCCCCTGCCCTGCCCGCCTGTCCTGCTTTGCACTGGGCTGTGCACTCTAGGCCGAGGGTCCGGTCAGACCGTTGCTATGGCAGGGTAGGGGGAGGCCTGTGTCCCCCTCAAGGCTTTCTGGCCAGCTTGTGTGAGCACCACGCGGCCGCCTTGCTCGGGGCAGCTTTGAGGCTGGTGGTCCCGGCACCGCCCTCTGCATCTCGCTGGCCTGAAGGACCCTGGCTTCCCCTGGCCGCCGTGCCCAGCTGTGTCTATGACCGCCCTGCCCTGCAGGCGGCGATCTGCAGGGCTCACGCTGCACCCTGGGCGAGGCCTTGGAGGACCTCGACTGGGAGACAGAGAAAAGCCTGGAGGCTGTGGTCTGCAACTCCGAGGGCTTCCTGCCGCCCAAGGTCATGGTGAGGCCCGGCCCCGGGAGCCCCCCAGCCTGGAGGAGGGTCCCGAGGGTCTCATCGCGCTGCCCATGTCTCTCTTTCGCTCCAGCTCATCTCGTCCAAGGTGCCCAAAGCCGAGTACATCCCCACCATCATCCGCAGGGACGACCCGTCCATCATCCCCATCCTCTACGTGAGTGGCGGCTGCCCGGGGGGCTCTGCACAGGCCCTCATGGGGACTCTTCTGTCTGCCCAGGACCACGAGCACGCCACCTTCGAGGACATCTTGGGTATGTGCCAGGGGCCCAGGGTTCTGGTGGCTGGGCTGGGCTGGGCGCACTCAGAGACCTCCCTCTGCAGAGGAGATCGAGAAGAAGCTGAACGTCTACCACAAGGGAGCCAAGATCTGGAAGATGCTCATCTTCTGCCAGGTGAGGCTCAGCCGCCCTGCTGTTAGGCTGCCGTGGCCCGTGGCGAGGCCTTGTGGCCTGTGACCGTGGCCCGTGCCTTGCAGGGCGGCCCTGGGCACCTGTACCTTCTCAAGAACAAGGTGGCGACCTTTGCCAAAGTGGAGAAGGAAGAGGACATGATCCAGTGAGGGGTCTGCCGGGGGCGGCTGGGGCCACCCGTCAAGGGCACCCCCCACGCGTGACCTGCCCCCTCAGCTTCTGGAAGCGTTTGAGCCGCATGATGAGCAAAGTGAACCCTGAGCCGAACGTCATCCACATCATGGGCTGCTACATTCTGGGGAACCCCAACGGGGAGAAGGTACAGGCCCGACCTCCGCGTCCCCTCCGCCCCTTCTAGCGACGTGTTCTTTTTCCTCTTTTCCTGTTCTTTCGGGGAGGTACAGCAAGGGGTCACACCTGGCCGTGCCCTCCCGGCCGTGCTGACCTCACTGCCCCTGCTCTTGCCTGAACTCTCTCTCCTGCCTCCCAGCTGTTCCACAACCTCAGGGACCCTCATGACCCTTACAGGGTCACCTTTGAGTCTCCACTGGAGCTGTCAGCCCAAGGTGAGGGCGTAACACCCCTCCCCCGTGGGTGGGGCAGGTGGGACAGGCCCCAGCTGAGCCCGCTGCCCCCCAGGGAAGCAGATGATCGAGACCTACTTCGACTTCCGGCTGTACCGTCTGTGGAAGAGCCGGCAGCACTCCAGGCTGCTGGACCTGGAGGACGCCCTGTGAGGGTCCCTGCGCCCGCCCCGCACTCAGGCCCCCTCAGGAACCAGCGGCACGTCCTCCCCCGCGGCTCCCGTGACCAGTGACCGTGTGGACCCTCGCCCGCGTGTCCGGCCCTCCCGTCCCGTCTGATCACCAGCACCAGGACAGCCCCAGACAGGCGTGCCCGAGTCTATGCGTTCTTACCCTGAGCTCTCTGTGCGGGGCTGGTCAAGTCGGTCCTGCCTGCTCCGTCCTGGGCACCCCCAGCGCTGCCCAGCACAGGCAGGGGTGGGGGCCGGCTGGGGCTGGGCCCTGGACCCTGCACCCCGGCTTCGAGTAGAGCCTAATGGACCATAGGTGCCTGGCCTTGCCCAGGCCGCTCCTGTACATAGCTGGGGCTCGGGGCAGGCCCCCCCTTCAGAGCCTGGGTCGGAGGGTGTCTGGCTGTGCCTGGGCAAGGCCGAGCTGGCATGTGCTGGGCTCTGGCCACGCACGATCCCCCTCAAATGACCATTAAATTGAACCCCTCTGCCTCTGGCCGTGTTCTTCTCACTCACCGTCCTCTTTGTTTCTGGTCCAAGGCTTTGGACTTGCTGTGTCCTGGATGGGGGTGCAGCCCCCGTCGGGGCTTCAGTCAGGCCCTTCTCCCCGCCCTCCACCACCCCACTGGCCCGGCAGCCTTGGTGTTTGCAGGGTCAGCTGCGACGCTGGGTGTACAGGCGGTGGGGGCCGAGCACCTGACTGGGGTCAGCTGGGAGACTCAGTTACCAGCAACACCTTCCTCAGGAGGCCACACAGCTGGGTCCTCTGGCTTCAGGCCAGGGACTCCCTCCAGCACAGAGCTCTGCAGCACCCCACACGTGCCTGCCTCTTGCCCATGCATCCCCGGGGCCAGCCTGGAGGTGGCATCTTTGTGCCAGAGCAGGCAGTAGCCTGTCCTGGCTCTGGCTGTGGCGCTCTTGGCCTGTGAGTCCACACCAGCCTTGAATCTGGAGGTGACCCTGGTTGGGGTTTCTGAGAGAGGGTGCCAGCGTGCCCTCTGCCAGCGTGCCCTCTGCCAGCTTCACCGTAGGCCGCCTGTCTCCCGGCCCCCAGACTCCTGCTCAGTACGCAGGGGCCCTCGCTGGGGCCTTCAGCCACTCACGCACTGGCTTGCTGTCCCACTGTCTGCTTCTAGGAGATGTAGGCAGCCTCAGACTCCTCCAGCCCTTGGGGCAAAGCAACAGCACAGCGGAGAGGCCCTTTGCCTTGCACGTGGTCAACCGGTTCGATCCTCAGCATCCCATATGGTCCCCCGAGCACTGTCAGGAGTTATTCCTGAGTGCAGAGCCAGGAGTAACCCCTGAGCATTGCTGGAGTGTGACCCAAAAAAGAAAAACAAACAAACAAACAAAAAGCTTTTATTTTTGTCTGAGAAACAACAAAAGCTTTTTTTTCTTTGAGAAACAAAAAAAAAAAAAAAAAAAAACAGCTCCCACGCCAAGAGGCTGCTGCCGGCATGGCACTCTGCGACTGTGACAGCTTGAGGCAAGGGGCACAGTAACATGGGACCAGCCCCTCCCTAGCATCTGGGTCTCGGAGACGCCTGGGAACTTGGGGACCCGCCTCTCTCAGAGTCTGGGTCTGAGAGCCGTACTGGGACGGAAGCAGGGGTGTGCCATCTTCTTGGGTTTTCCTAAAGCACAGTCCATCTCTGGCAGAGGAAGGGGTCTTCTTCCAGGGAGCACGCATCTGGGGGAACAGTGTGGGAGACCCAATGGAGCAGTGAGGTGGAAGGACAATGGCCCAACCAGCCTCCCCAGTCTGACCCGGGACCCTGCAAACCAGTTGTAGTACCAGAAGGAATGAGCAAGTAACGCATTATGAATTAGAAATGGTTTTTTTGAGGTGGGGTTACTCCTGGCTCTGCGCTCAGGAGTTATTCCTGGCAATGTTCCCAGGACCATACGGGATAGCAGGGATTGAACTTGGGTTGTGTGCATGCAAGGCAAACGCTGTACTGTCTCTGCCCCCAGAGCTAGTCTGTTTTAATGGGGATGTTTTAAACATCCCCACACACACATTTTATCTGAACACGATGGTTTATAAAGTTACTCATGATTTGTTACAGGTACTCAATAACCCAACCCCAATCCCACCATCACTGTCCCCAACCACCCTTTAAACCTGCCCTTGCTTGTTACCAATAAATTGTTAGCAGAAAAAAAACGGCTCCCAAAAAAACATGAAAAAATGCTCATTATCACTAATCATCAGAGAGATGCAAATCAAAACAATAATGAGATATCATTTTACATAACAGAGACTGGCACATATTCAAAAGAGCAAGAACAACAAGTGCTGGCATGGATGTGGGGAAAAGGGGCACTTATCCATTGTTGGTGGGAATGCCGGCTGGTACAGCCTTTCTGGAAAACAATATGGACATTCCTCCAAAGACTAGAAATTGAGCTCCCCTTTGACCCAGCCATACCACTCCTGGGAATATACCCTGGGAAGCCAAAAACACACAGCGGAAACACCATCCCTACTTTTATGTTCATAGCAGTATTATTCACAATAGCCAGAATCTGGAAACAACCAGAGTGCCCTAGAATTGATGACTGGATAAAGAAGCTTTGGTACATCTACACAATGGAATACTATGCAGCTATTAGGAAAAATGAAGTTATAAAATTTGCCTATAAATGGATGGACATGGAGATTATGTTGAGTGAAATTAGCCAGAAGGAGACAGACACAGAATGACTGCATTTATTTGCATGACATAAATATATGTGTACATATTATGATACCAATATCCAAGGTCAAGTGAAACATGACCTTGTAACAGGAGGTCTTGTCAAAGGTGGAAATTATCACAAACGTGTGGGAGTCAGAGGCTAGGTAAGACAGAAAATGGAACAGTGTGCTCACAATTGTCGAGGGTACTAATACCAACCTAGAACTGAGCATTAAATACAGGCAAAAGATACACATGACAACCCGTTAATGTATGTTCTGTAATCCATAGTCTGGAAGGGAAGAAAAAGAGAAAGAAAGGGAAAGAAATAAAGAACCAGCCATGGAGGAGGGCTGGGGGAGGGGGAGAGAACCGGGGACGTTGGTGGTGGGAGATGGGCACTGGTGGAGGGATGGGTGCTGAACACTGTATGACCAAAACCCAATTTTTTTTTTGGGGTCACACCCGACGACGCTCAGGGGTTACCTCCTGGCTCTGCACTCAGGAATTACTCTCCAGCGGTGCTCGGGGACCATATGGGATGCCGGGATCGAACCTGAGCTGGCATGGGCTGGCCATGTGCAAGGCAAACACCCTACCCGCTGGGCTATCGCCCGGCCCCTGAACTTTTTAATTGTATGTCTTTGTAATTATATATCTCATAGTGTTATAATAAAATACCTTAAAAATGCTAAAAAAAAAAAAAAAAAAAAAAAGGCCCCAGCCCTGTTTCCGTCACTGCTCAGGGTGGGTCTCTAGTGGCCAGCACAGGGTGGCTGGCCTTGGGGGGTCTGGAGGCAAGAGATCAAAGCAAAGGTACTGCCCTGCCCAGTGGGCTTCAGCACAGGAGTCAGGACCATGGGTCGCATGGAGGCGGGCAGAGAGGCAGCCTTGGCAACGTGACTGTGGCAGGGTGGACAGAGACCCCATATAGTCCCATACTGGCCTGTTGTCATGGGGGAGCAGAGCCTGTGCCCGTCCCCGTGGGCCAGCAGAGCCTGTGCCCGTCCCCAGCCCGAGGAGGACTGCACTACGGGGACCCAGCGCCACAAGGCTCCCAGGCATAAATGGTGGACCTTGAACTCCAAAAGAAAGGACGGTTGGGACTGGAGTGATAGCACAGCGGGAGGGCATTTGCTTTGCATGCAGCCCACCAGGTTTGGTCCTCAACAACCCATGTGGTCCCCTGAGCACCGCCAGGGAGTAATTCAGAGCAAAGAGCCAGGAGTGACCCCGGCATAGACTCAGCATGTGCGACAGACCCAGGATGAGGCAGACCCAGGCCACATGCCGCCCACAGGGGCCAGACCAGGAGACGAACGCGGTCCCCAAGCCCTGGGAGGTCCCTTTATTAACCGCAGCCTACTAACATGAAGAATGAGGTCCAAGGGGGTCCTCCCAACACCCCCCGAGGGGCGTCCACAGAGCTCATGGCTTCACTTCTGGCCGCCAGCAGAGCCAACAGCCAAGGAAGGAAAGCCTGGCCCTAGACAGCCGAGGTTTGTCTAGAAGCGGGGGGGGCCCTCCCTCGGAGCATGAAGTGGACAGCAAGGCATGTCCCAGCTCCGATGCTGTCGGAGCCGCCTTCAACCCCGCAACCACAGAGCTGTGCCATCGCTTGCCAAGCAGGAGGCTCGGCACACAGCCACGAGGGCTTCAGGAGAGGATGCGCCGGCCAGGGACCAGCCAGGGGCCTCTGCAAACACCAGTGGTCAGGGTCCGGGCAGTTCCCATCTAGGGCTGCAGCCGACACCCTCCCGCCCCTCACACATGTTCTCTGCAGGAGTCTGGCCTGGGAGCCAGAACCCAACTGCCTGATGACAGCGGTGCCTACAGGAGAGGGCTAGGGTGCTTCTGGGCCCCCTAAGGAGTGTGAGCCTCCTCCCGGTCTTTTGACTCCAAGACCAGCCTCAGCCCTTTCTGGTTACCGGACCTAGCCAGGCCCTCTTGCCAGGGGTAGGGCCAGGGGCAAAGTCCAGAGCTCAGGAGGGCGGGTGTGCGGGCAGGAGAAGGCCAGCCCAGACAACAGGTGCTGGGGCTCTGAGTTCTGGGGTTGTCAAGTTCTGGGGGTCCTGAGTTCTGGGGGTCCCCAGGTGTTGGAGAAGCTGAGCCCAGGGACCCTGGAGTTCTGGTGGGCAAAGAGGCTGAGGTGGGCCAGGTGTGTGCTGGGTGGGGCAGTGCAGCTGCTCCCAGAATGCGCCACCTGCTGGTTGGATCAAGGTCTAGGTAGGCGGGTGGAGGAACGGGAGCCGCACCTGAGGGCACTCGCCACAAGCGCTGTCCCTGCCCAGGTGAGGGCTCCAGGTCCAGGGGCTGGCAGGGCTCAGGGTTTTGACACCGGGAGCCCGGCCCCCTCTACCTACCCTGGGAGCTCTGGGGAGCAGGAGCGGTGGGTCTTGAGCCTTCCTCGTGGACATGGACCAGTAGCCTGTTCCTCCACATGCCCACGTCCCTGCCTTCGGGAGCTCGGAGCCGGCCAGACCTCAATTCGGTGACCTCGACTCGTTCAAAGGCCCTGGGCCTAGCTGTGGCTTTGAGTGTGGCTGGCAAGCCCAGAGGTGACGTGGGATCCACTAGCCCAGAGGGTCCTAGTGGATCCCCTGCCAGGGTCCCCTGAGCCGCTGCCCCCTCGGTCAGGCAGAGGCTTGTGATGCACTGATCGACAGAGCGAGGCTCCTCCGGGGCTTGGGGAGCACCGAGCTGGGCACAGGGGCTTCTCTGGGCCAACGGCACTGTGTCCCCAGGTCCGGGACAGCAGGCACAGCTGCCCACCCACAGAGTCCACAGTTCCCCTGCAGCCCAGGGGAGGAGGCGGCTCCGGCACCCTCCAGCCATGGGGTCTTCATGCAAGGAGCAGGCGGCCAGAGCCCTGCTGGTGGCAGCTGCTGTCTCAGGCCTGACCACACTCATCCTCATCCTCGTGGAGACGGCCAGCGTCCTGATGCCTGCGGACACCAAGGTGGGTCTGCCCGGCGGGCCCAGCACCGGCAGGCCCACCTCTGACCTGGCTCTCACTTCCAGTTTGGAGTTGTCTTTGACGCCGGGTCCTCACACACATCCCTCTACATCTACCAGTGGCCGGCAGAGAAGGAGAACGGCACAGGTGTGGTCAGCCAGGCCCTGGTCTGCAAGGTGAAAGGTGAGCAAGCAGATGGCCACCTGGGTGGGCCACCACAATCAGCCCAGAGTGGCACAGCGGCCTTGTCCTGCCTCCACCCAGGTGGCCACCTGCTGCTGGAGACCCCTCAGGGGGTCGCTGCACGCCTCTAAAGACCCTCTCCCCTGATGAGGTCTGGTTGCTGCCTCTGAGGCTGGCACAGGCTGCCCAGCTCCCGCGCCCGCCATCGGGCTCTGGAGCTGGTGCTGGGGTGTATCGTGGGCTGCCCAGCTTCAGGCGATTCATCATCGGGCTCTGGAGCTGGTGCTGCGGGTGTCTCGAGCTGCCCGCCTCCCGGCGCCTTCACCATCGGGCTCTGGAGCTGGTGCTGTGGGTGTCTCGGGCTGCCCGGCTCCCGGCGCCTTCACCATCGGGCTCTGGAGCTGGTGCTGTGGGTGTCTCGGGCTGCCCGGCTCCCGCGCCTTCACCATCGGGCTCTGGAGCTGGTGCTGGGGTGTATCTCGGGCTGCCCGGCTCCAGGTGATTCACCATCGGGCTCTGGAGCTGGTGCTGTGGGTGTCTCGGGCTGCCCGGCTCCCGGCGCCTTCACCATCGGGCTCTGGAGCTGATTCTGGAGTGTCTCGGGCTGCCCGATTCCTGGCGCCTTCACCATTGGGCTCTGGAGCTGATGCTGGAGTGTCTCAAGCTGCCCAGCTCCCGGCGCCCACCATCGGGCTCTGGAGCTGGTGCTGTGGGTGTCTCGAGCTGCCCGCCTCCCGGCGCCTTCACCATCGGGCTCTGGAGCTGGTGCTGTGGGTGTCTCGAGCTGCCCGCCTCCCGCGCGCCTTCACCATCGGGCTCTGGAGCTGGTGCTGTGGGTGTCTCGAGCTGCCCGCTCCCGGCGCCTTCACCATCGGGCTCTGGAGCTGGTGCTGTGGGTGTCTCGAGCTGCCCGCTCCCCGCGCCTTCACCATCGGGCTCTGGAGCTGGTGCTGTGGGTGTCTCGAGCTGCCCGCTCCCGGCGCCTTCACCATCGGGCTCTGGAGCTGGTGCTGTGGGTGTCTCGAGCTGCCCGCTCCCGGCGCCTTCACCATCGGGCTCTGGAGCTGGTGCTGTGGGTGTCTCGAGCTGCCCGCCCCGGTGCCTTCACCATCGGGCTCTGGAGCTGGTGCTGGAGTGTCTCGGGCTGCCCGGCTCCCGGCGCCTTCACCATCGGGCTCTGAGAGCTGATGCTGGAGTGTCTCGAGCTGCCCGCCTCCCAGTGCCTTCACCATCGGGCTCTGGAGCTGGTGCTGTGGGTGTCTCTGAGCTGCCCGCCCCGGTGCCTTCACCATCGGGCTCTGGAGCTGATGCTGGAGTGTCTCGGGCTGCCCGGCTCCCGGCGCCTTCACCATTGGGCTCTGGAGCTGATGCTGTGGGTGTCTCGAGCTGCCCGGCTCCTGGCGCCTTCACCATCGGGTGTTTCAGGGCCCGGAATCTCCTCCTCTACGCGCCCAACCCTGTCCAGGCCGGGAGAGCCTCCGAGAATGCCTGGACCAGGCCCTGACACACATCCCCAAGGCTCGGTGGCAAGGGACACCCCTGGTCCTCAGAGCCACAGCAGGAATGAGGCTGCTAAGGTGAGAGGGCAGGGAGGAGGAGGTGGACCAGAGAGGCAGCCCCTCTTCTCCACACCCCCTGCCCTGCCCGCTACACCCCACCCTGCCCCTGCCCTCCACACCCGACCCTGCCTCTCCTCCACACCCCACCCCTGCCCTCTCTCCGCACAGCCAGAATAACGCCCCTCCCAGGCGGCAGCCATCTTTGAAGCCATCAACCAGGTGCTAGGCAAGTCTCCTCTAGACTTTTTTGGGAGCTAACCTCCTGGCTGAACAGGACGAAGGCTCCTTAGGCTGGATCACTATCAACTACATCCTGGACAGGCTGATCAAGGTGCCTGGGCAACCCAGGGGCCGGGAAGGGCTGAGGCCGTGCAGGCACGCCGGACCCAGCCTCTTGTTCCTCTCCTCAGTTCCTCCTTCACTGGGGAGTGGATGCGGCCCCAAGAGGGCACCCTGGTGGGCGCCTCTGGACATGGGGGCCTCCACGCAGATCACCTTCTTGCCGGAAGGGCCCATCCGAGACAAGAGCACCGAGGTCACCTTCCGCCCCTACGGCTCCAACTACAGCGTGTACACCCACAGCTACGTCTGCTTTTGGCGGGACCAGATGCTCAACAGGCTCTTGGCCAACCTGGTGGGCGCCTGCAGTGGGGGTTGGGCAGGGCTCGGGGGCTGACCCGAGCAGCTGCTCACCGCTGCCCTAAAGTCCCAGCAGAGCGGCACTGACCACCGCTCGAGAACCCGTGCTATCACAAAGGGTACACCAGCACGCTGGCTGGCCCTGGCCCCCTGTTCGAGTCACCCTGTGTGCACGACAAAGCGCCCCCAGACCTCACCCAAAACCTCACCGTGGAAGGGACGGGGAACCCCAGCGCCGCGTCGCCGCCCCTGCGCCAGCTCTTCGACTTCTCCAGCTGTCAGCGCCAGGAAGACTGCGCCTTCAACGGGTCTCACCAGCCCCCTGTGGGGCCAGTTCTACGTGAGCGCTGCAGCCCGGGGGGCTCTGGACGAGGGTGGACTTGCCCGGCGTGTTCTGGCTCTGACCCTGTACACGGGCCACCTCTCCCGCACAGGCCTTTTCCAACTTCTTCTACACCTTCAATTTTCTGAACCTGACCTCGGGGCAGTCGCTGACCGTGGTGAACAGCACCATCTGGGATTTCTGCCAGAAGCCCTGGGCGCAGGTGGGTGGCTCTGCCGGGCACCGTGGCCACAAGGTAGTGGGCCCAGGGTGGGTGCCTCTGTCCTCTGTGTGCACCCAGGTGACCTCAGCTGCCCACTACACCCACAGCTAGAGGCCAGCTACCCTGGGGACATTCGCTGGCTGCCAGATTACTGTTCCTCGGGCCTGTACATCCTCACGCTCCTGCTGGACGGCTACGGCTTCACTGACCACACGTGGTCCAGCATTTCATTCCGCAAGCAGGTGACGTGGCCCTGGCGGGTGGCTCCAGAGGTGTGGGCAGCACCTCTCCACATCACTGACCGCTCATGTCTCCAGGTTGGCGGGGCTGACATTGGCTGGACACTCGGGATACATGCTGAACCAGACCAACAGGATCCCAGCAGAGCTACCAGCCCGCTGGTCTCGCACAGCGACACAGCGTCTGGGTGGCCAGCGTGGTCTGGGCCGTGCTCACCCTGCTGACCCCTTGTCGGGCGGGGCTGCAGTCCAGCTCTTCTGGAGCCGCAGCTGAGTGTCCCTGCAGTGACCGTGGGCCTGGACACCACCCCTCTCATCATCACAGTATTAAAGCTCTAGGACCAGACATGCTGCTCTTGTCCACTCCGGGAAATTGCCAATGCAGCCCCTAGTGACCACTGCAGGGACACAGGATGGTGCCTGGGCATTGCAGGGCGGGGCCGGAGAGATGGGCACGCAGGGCAGAGGCGCTGGGGGGAGTGGGGGTCTTGGGGGCTGAGCTGGCAGAAGGCCTGAGCAGGGGCAGCGGACCTGCCTGGCCCTGTGTGCTGTCCGCCTGACACAGCATTGCAGTTCCAGGGCTCTGGGGACGAGCTCTGCTTTGCTTTGCCTGGTTTGCGCCATCCTGGGTGCCCAGGGCCCCTGCATGTTGGGGATGGGTCCCCACCACCAAGACTCTGCTCCTGAAGGGCCCTGAGGGGGTAGTGCCGGCGCGGCCGTGCTAAGAACCAGGCCTGCACCTCTGGGGCACCCCTAACCCACGCTCTGCTGGGACAAGTGACTTGGGCCTCAGCTTGCATCCAGGCACCAATGGCAGAATAGCCGCCTTGGCCCTCCACAAGCTGAATTGAGGGGCTGGTGCCTGGGCGCCCTTTCACGGCGCCTCCCGGCCGCACCTGCAGCAGCCCTGGGTGGGGGGCAGATGTGGAGACAGGCCTGGCTCAGGACCGCCCCTGCACCAGCGGCGACAGCGACACAGGGACAGGTGGCCGGGCCCACCTGCAGAGCGACCTCGGGGCAGCCCCTCTTGAGACTTGCCCACGGAGACTCAGGGTGAAGCCTTGGGCCCCGTGCCCCCAGTGGGCGCGCGGCGAGGCGTCTGCAGTGCCCACTTCAGCTGGAGCACGTCGGGTCCGGAGGCCCGGGCAGTGAGGGGGACGGGACCCCTAGGATCCCCAGCGTAGAGTAATGGCACTTGGCAGGGAGACCGACTTCTGGAGCCGGCGTCACCCCCCGAGATGCCCCCAGACGGCCCCGAGCCCTGAGAGCCCCGCCCTGGGCATGGACGCTGGTCCAGCGCGCCCGAGCCGGCCACGTCCTCCGTCCGCTGGGCATGGGTCAGCCTGGCGCTGTCCTTCCGCGTCGGCCCGCCGCGCCTCGCTGAACCCCGGGGGCACGTCTCAACCCTCATTCTGTTTGGAGGACCAGCTTGGGGCTGACCTGGGATTTTTGGGCTGAGATCTGAGGACCAATGACGCAAACCTGACCCTTGGCACCTCCACAACAGCGGTTGAAGGTTGGTGCTCAGGTCCTTTTCACAGCCCCGCCCCGCCCCAACCGGTTAGACACGCCCCTACGAGTCGGCCCCGCCCCTGCCCCGCCCGGTTAGACACGCCCCAACGAGTCGGCCCCGCCCCGCCCCGCCCGGTTAGACACGCCCCAACGAGTCGGCCCCTGCCCCCGCCCCGCCCGGTTAGACACGCCCCAACGAGTCGTCCCCGCCCAGCCCGCTTAGACACGCCCCTACGAGTCGCCCCAGCCCGCTTAGACACGCCTCATATGAGACGGCCCCCGCCCTGCCCGGTTAGACACGCCCCCGTAAGAGACGGCCCTGCCCCGCCCGGTTAGAAACGCCCCGTTTGAGTCGGCCCTGCCCCTGTTAGACACGCCCTGTATGTGTCGGCCCCGCCCTGACCGGTTAGACACGCCCCCGTAAGAGACGGCTCCGCCCCGCCCGGTTAGAAATGCCCTGTATGGAGTCGGCCCCGTCCCGGTTAGACACGCCCCGCATGAGTCGGCCCCCGCCCCGCCCGGTTAGACACGCCCCGTCCGCGTAGCCCCGTCCCGGCCGGTTAGAAACGCCCCCTTCAACGTCGGCCCCGCCCCTAGGCCGCGCTTCCGGCCCAGCAGCGCTGTCCCGCGGCCCCACTGGCCTCGGTGCTCCCGGGAAAGCCGTCCGTGCCCACCGGGACGCTGCGCTGCCGCCGCCTGGCCAAGGTTCCGGAGACTCTGCCGGTTCAGGTGAGCGGTCCGGGCTGTGGCCGGCGGGGTGCAGGGACTAGGATCGGCGGGGCCCCTGCTCGCCCCAGGGAGGGGACCGGGGCGCTGGGCTCAGCTGCTGGTCAGGGTGCCCCGTCCGAGGGGGCGAGGCAGAGCCACGGTTTCCAGTGGGGAAACCGAGGCAGGAGGTTCCTGTCCGAGCTGCATGCAATCGACTGCCCCGGGCTCCCAGGCGCTGCCCCTACCTGACCGGCCCGCCGGCCTCTGAAGGCCTGTGTCCCCAGCTGCTCTGCTCGATGCCCAGCTTGTGCCCACCCCTGCTAGGGGTTGGGACGGGGCCTGGGACTGGCCGCCTGACCCCCTGCCCTCCCTACGCAGGGAAGTGGGGCCTCAGTTAGAGCTGAAACAGGAACTTTCCGTCCAAACTGTGGGGCTGGGCTGGGCCTGGGCAGCCGTTCCGCTTCCTCTGTGGAGGGACTGCACGCTAAGGAGTCCACGATTCTGGGGCCAGAGTGACCGCTCTGGGGGCTTGCCTTGCACCGGCCACCAGGTCCCCAGAGCCTGCCAGCAGCACACCCGTAGTGGGTGTGACCCAAAGAAGAAGAAAGGACGCGCTGTTGCTGCTGACCTCGGACCTGCCGGGGCTGGGGTGTCCGTCTGTGCCCTTCTGAGTCAGGGCAGGAGCGTGGCCCCACTGGGAAGGGCGTGACGGCACATGATGGCATCTGTGCCCAAGGACACGCCCTGAGGCCCAGGGTCTGGTGGACTTGGCATCCCAGCGACAAGGTCCCCAAGAAGCCACCTGAGATGGTGGAGCACCTGCCTCTGGAGTCAGCTGCCCTCCCCTGCCCAGCCCACGGCAGTCTGGGGCCCTCACTGCAGGCGCTCAGGAGCCCATCGGGGAATCGGGCTTCTAGACTCCGGGGATCAGGGCCTGTCTGCCAGCCCTGCCCATGCGCCAGGCGGGCCATGCAGGCCCGTGCACAGGCTGTTCGATCCAGGCAGGGGGACGGGGGGAAGGTCCAGGTTCCTTTTCCCTTTGCCCACCAGGCAGCACCTAAGGCTCCTCACGCAAGGCCTGGGCAACAGCAGAAGACCCAAACACCATGCAGAAATGATCTGGACACCCTAAACACCTCCCCCAAACACACCTAGACATGCCTCAGCCCGCACACCCCAAACACCACCTAGACATGGCCCAGACAGCCTGGGCACCC